>RXPK01000169.1:744041-1004053 GCA_004143645.1 Protaetia brevitarsis
ACGGGACCAAAGAGAAAAAGGTAGTTCCGTTCCATCATATAATTCAAGCGCGACGGAACATCTATATTCGATATATCGATAAATTTTCACGCGCACCGATTTTTATTCATACTGTCAATTAAGCATCGAGATTTAGTGGTAAATTAGTGTTATTTCATTGTGAAATCGGTGATACAAATTTTAATTTATAATATAATATATATTCATGTAGACACATTACAATATATATGAATCGTCATAATATATCAAAGTAATATAACACAGTAAGCGAGGGCGGTACAAAAAACATGTACATGTAAATATATGCAAAACATATTACTTAAGACAGTAACATACAAACGCAAAGATAAAAACAGTATCCAGGTATGTTATCTTGGATCAAGAACTCCCCAACAGAGTAGAATGCCATATCTGCCAAAAATGTTTTGAGAGTTGCCTGATTGATTGGATCGAATGTTTCTTTTAAGTAATTGGGAGCGCGTTATAAAATATTAATGGTATGAGGATTTCTTTATAGGTGAGTCGTGACTTCCACCGCAGGATGTCCTGCTGGTGGTGGAAGGTGATATTAGTCTCCAGTGCTCGTTATTTACAACATAAAGTATACATGGAAATGTAATATGGTGGAAATGTCATGACTTTGCTAGTGCGAAAGGTGTCCTGACTCTGTCTATGTTTCATGTTAAACAACAAGCTAATATACGCTTTTTGCAGATCAACATCTTTCCGATCCTGTAGCACTTCCCAAACAATAACATTGAAATTGAGTGCATGTACCCAAGCGTATACACATTCAATAACTTCAATAGCGAGACATTTTTTAAGTTGAAGAAGGATCCAGTATGTTTACCTAATTTAGCACATACTAGTCAAGATAGTTGACATGACATGTTGGCATCCACATGCACACCCAACACTTAATCGAATGAAAGACCAAGTTTCATGTTCCCAATCGAATATCCAGTGGTCGAAAATTTCGTCTGCAATGTGCTGTAGCAAACCTTTTTTGGGTATTTACAATTATTTATTACACCTGCACCACTTATAATTCTGAGAGGCTAGATTGAGTTTCAATTCTACTTCCTCAGCAGTATCACAGTCACCAAGATAGTTGTGTCATCCGCGTATGTATCACCTTTCCAGAATAAAATAACGGCAAGTCATTAATAAAAGACCGAAAATCAAGGGCCGAGCACAGAACCCTGTGGCAGCGCCATATTCACATCAAAATTGGTTTTAAAAATTTTATCATTAGTTTTTTTTAAAACCATTTAACGCTTTCATTTAAATAATTCAACAAAGTGCTAAAGAATAGTAAAATTCGGAAACAGCGCATCTCAGAAGTATATTGAACTAGTATTATAGAAATCGTCACAATAATAATACTTCTTAATTTGATATTTTGAAAGAGATCGACGTGTGAAATTTTCATTTCAATAAAATAATTTATTAACCATAATTTATTATCCATTCTTTACTTAATTAAACAATGCGTAGGTTTTATTAAAATTCAATCTTATCTGTTATATTAATTTTAACTGTTGTTCTGTTGTTCAACCCACCTTCTCTAAAGGGACACGAACCCAGTCAAGACCCTGAGATAAGAATATATAATAGTTAATAATACTAAAAGGTTATAACACGTCATACCACAGTGAATTTAAAATTGTGTATAATAACATTTAAACATATTAAAATGCGCACAACGAAGCTTTGTATGAAAGAAATCACTAATTTCATTAAAAAGGTTTTTTGCTAAAAACTTTTTGGTTTGTATTAAATTTAAGAGGCGGTAAGGCTTTTAATCGAATCTGGTAAGTGATGAAAAATGCAGTTTTTTGTATTTTTGATAGGTGGGTTGCTGGAGGAAAAATGTTATGCTCAACGCTCTGGTGTTATGAATATGCATGAGTTCATATTTTTGAAAAGGTTGCTATAGTTGCTTTGTAAATTTAGTCACTCAAGATATATATCTCAGGCAACAGTAAGTAACTAAATTCTTAAAAAAACTCTTTGCAGTATCACGCGAGCAACACCAATATGAACGAATGCAGGCTTCTGTAGATAAAGATTCTCTCTCTTCGACGGATCTCCCAGAAGTGAATGCCGTATTTCAGTTGAGAAATAATTAGCATAATAACAATGTAAGCTGCCTGGACACTCTAGAAATCACTCTCATACGGAAGATCACTGCAAAATCTACCGGATATGTGTTCCATGCGCCGCCAGGAAGTGAATCCAGTTTGCATCCAGAAGGGTGTCTCACGCAGGAAGGCATTGTCATTATTTTTACACTGATTTTTCCGGAATTGCTAATAATTAGTTTGTTTTGTGGAATTAAATGTAAGTTGTGATACTAAACACTCTCCAATAGTGTTAGATTGTAATTCTAATGTCAACCATTCCGTATTATCTCGAACGAGTTAATGACGTAGTACCATATGCGACAAAATCCGGTCCGAAACTACTTCAGGAAGATGTTCACATATAAACAACAAGGGCAAGTATCGACCCTGAGGAAGCACACGATATTGACCGCATTCAGACGGATCTCTTACCAGAATATTGAGCTATAACACAATGATTCTGTTCAAAAGGTACAAGTGAACCATTTAGAAATAAACCGGGAACCCATTATCTCAGCTTCTCAAGTAGCACTCCGTGTGGACACGGTCAAAGGCCCTTGACAAATCCATAAACATTGCGACTGTTACATCATCAGCCTCCAATCCAGCTGTGATCTCTTCCAACAGTTGAAACTTAGCTCTCGCCGTGGATCTCTGCTTGACATACCCATTCTGCCAATTATTTAGAATATTGTGTTTGTTAATAAATTTCTCAATTCTCTTGTAAATAATTTTCTCAAAATTTTTTGAGATATTCGAGATTAGTGAAATCGGTCTATAGTTTTGATATTCAGATTTCTTTCTTTTTTATGTATTGGTTTCACTAGCGAGAGCTTCAACTGGTCAGGAAACGTTCCCTCCACAAAGGACAAATTCACAATGTTTGTTAACGGAGCCGCTATAATTTCACTGCAGTGCTTCAAAACTTTAGCAGGTATTCCATCGAACCCCACTGCAGCTGTATCATTTAAATCGTAAATTACATCGCTGACTTCAGCCTCGTCAGTAGGAAACCGTAAAAAGGAATCAGGTACTTGTTTTAGTTTGTGTCGAATTTGCGTTAGGCTGTTTTGATCCATGGAAATGATCGCAAAATATTGATTCATTTTTGTTAATATTTGCTTGGTATCATCTTCGTCATAATCTAAATCCTTTATATTGAAACAATCTTTTTTATTTCTTCCCATTATAGTATTAACAACTTCCATGTTCCCTTCATTGATTTTTTTAAATTTAATATATGTTATATAATATACAGTGACCGGCATAAATATTGCAACATATGGGAATCTTTTTTATTATTAAAATATTCCAAATTCTTTTTGGGGGAATAGGTTGTGCCTGTCTAGGAATCCCAAAATTTATTTTGACACACGTCACGTGACTAGTATGGCGATAAATTTAAAAAATATGTCATGAATTTCCAAAAAGTGAGGTTAGGTGACATGATATCCAAAAAAGTTATTTGAAAAAGTTGCTTAGAATTCAATTCTGAGACTATGTGCAAATTTTTGTGAAGATATTAAAAAAAAGTAAAAATCACAACTTTTGCAAATATTTTTTAATTGAATTACATATTTCCATTTTTTCCGCTCTTAGCAGCTCAACTGCAATACTATTTCTAAATTTGATTGATACTCAAACGATTTTGTCAATTTTTGCATTAATTATCAATAGCGAAAAGAAAAGTACGTTTTCCAGTGTGACAATTGTTGTTGCAAGGGACTGTATCTAGTAATAATAAATAAAATTTTACAAACATTTTCTCTATAAACCACTTAGCAGACATTACTTTTACTGAAAATTATTATATTTCTTATTTGTTTTCGGCATTAAAGTGGAAACCGTTAGTCAAAAACTGATAATACTACATGCACGCACCGAAGGTTTTAAAGTTGATTTTGAAATTGGAGAACAACGAATAATAAACAGTAGGTAAAATAAAAATGGTAGTAATTGCTCATTTGCCAAAACGTTAATAGTATATTTCAAATCAAAGGAGGAAAGTGTTCTATTGCAGGTTGCGTGCAAATAGCACTTTCCTCACGTGGTTTGAATACTATTTTTTTCCCAGCCAGTCCCATTTTAACTAAATGTCTAGACATACCTGTGAGTGACGTGATAGATAGTAGGCTTAATCTGTCAAATATTTTTTAAGAACTGTCAAGTTAGCTTCGTTTTAAAATTGTTTAATAATAGTTTAATTGAAATTTAATACCTAAAAATTTAGCAATTATCTCATAAATGGGCTCAGACTGGGCCGAATGTACTAATGTTATCTATCAATGATGTCACATGTTATAAGATGTATAGTTTCATCTTGTCAGCGTTACTTACTTTTCCCCCATCAAATGAGGGAGGAAACTGTCCACCGACGTGGACTACCGATTTCACTTTAACGCAGAAAACAAAAAAAAGATATGATAATTTTCAATAAAAGTAATGTTTGCAAAGTGGTTTAGAGAGAAAATGTTTGTAAAATTTTATTTATTGCTACTAGATACAGTCCCTTGCAACAACAATTGTCACACCGAAATCATACTTTCCAGTTTTCGTTAATGTTAATTACGCAAAAATTGACAAAACTGTTTGAGTCTCAACCAAATTTGGAAATTGGACATATGTAATCCAATGAAACAATATTTGGAAAAATTGTGATTTTTTTTTTTTAAATATGTTTACAAAAATTTGCATGTCGCCTCAGAATTGAATTCTAAGCAACTTTTTCGAATAACTTTTTTGGATATCACGTCATCTAACCTCACGCAGATCGACGGCATATTTTTTAAATTTACCGCCATACTAGTGGTCACGTGACATGTGTCAAAATCAATTTTAGCGTTTTTAGACATGCACAAACTATTCCCCCAAAAAAGTTTTAGTATATTTTAATAATAAAATTTTTTTCCATATGTTGCAATATTTATGCCGGTCGCTGTATAATACAAACTTTCTTTTTGGATAACTCTATTTCGTGCCTGTAATTTTTGCAAAATTCCTTATTTTCACCAGTTCTATCTTCCAACATTGCCTCATATAATTGACGTTTTATTCCGGACAATCTCCTTATGTGATCAGTTAGCCATCCATTCTTTATTTTTGTTTCTTTATTTGCGTGTGTACGTACTGTATATTTTCCCAAAATAGCCTGGATTAAAGTCAAAATTCATTATAGCTCCTATTAACTTCTTGTTGTTCTGTAATCAGATTCCAATTCGTGTTCATCATTTGAAGTTTAACTGAATCTAAGTGCTTAAATGCTAGGACCAGTCTCTCCATTCTAGGTGTATTTGGACAGGTAATTCCCATTTCAAATGAGATTTTTTGTGCGGTATAATCTGATAAACCTTACTTTAAAACTTTTGCCTCATAACTGTCAACATTTACAAAGATGTTGTCAATTGAAGTTTCTGATGTTCTAGTTATTCTAGTCGGTTCGTTAATACACTTAACCGCAAAATTTACTCACCACTTATATATTTCGATTTATTATAATTACAGTCAAAATTATCATACATTTTGAAAAACATATTAAGAATAGAATACACAAACAGAATTATTTCGATAATAACAATAAGTTTGACTTAAATGAATTGTAGGAAATAAACAAAAACTGAAAATATGACTTCTTTAACAAAATCATGTAAAATGATCATTATTATTACGAACACAAAGATAACTTCTTTTGAACCGTATTTAGGTTATCAGTAACTAGTGTTACCAACTCTGGCTGTTATTGTAGCCTGACATCGTCGTGGCATACTTTCAATTAGAGATCTGATGGTTTCTTGAGGGATATCGTCCCATACGCGAATAAGACTTTGTCGCAGCTCGTCTAAGCTGTTAGGTTGTGGATGCTGACTTCTAATCCTCCGTCCCATTATGTCCCAAAGATGCTCGATTGGGTTCAGGTCTGGACTACAGGCTGGCCACTCGAGGATTTGAATATTAACGTAATTTAAATATTCAGTAACAATATGTGCCGCATGTGGCTCGCATTATCCTGCATAAGAATGACCCATCGCCAATGTAAGGTGCAAAAGGTATCACAAAAGGTTCTAAAATGTCTGTTATGTATCGTTCAGAATTCAGACGTCCACCATCAACCATAAAAAGTTCCGTGCGAGCTGTTAAAGATATTCCACCCCATACCATTACTGAACCGCCTCCGTATAATGTGGTTTCTCGAATGTTACATGCGGAATATCTTTCATTTGGCCTTCTGTACACTCTTGGACGACGATCAGAACTTACAAGGCAAAACCGTGACTCATCCGTAAATAACACCTGCTCCCAATGATGGATTTCCCAATCCACATGCCTTCTTGCAAAAGCCAATCTGTTTCTTCGGTGGTTTGCAGATAATCTGGGACCAGTAGCTGCTGCCCGAGGTCGTAAATTTTGAGTACGAAGTCTTCTTCTTATGGTATCTTGACTAACAGCAGTGCCATGAACCGCGCTTAGTTGTATTTGAGGCTTCGTGCAGTAGTGAACCGTTCCGTAAGTGCTCGAAGCATCAAAAATCGATCCTCCACCGCATTTGTAGCTCGTGGCCTGCCTTGGCCACGTCGTCTAGCGTAATCGTTGGTTCTCTACAAATCTGTGCAGAACCCCTACCGACCGTTGTATGAGCCACGCAAATCTTCTACCAAGTTCGCGATTTGTTAGTCCTTCATTGGACAAAGTTACAATTTGAACACATTCATCACGATTTAAATTTCGTCTAGCACGTTCCATCGCAAACATATGTATTCCACGAATGACAGTTATCTTATCAATTGGTAAAACAATTAAAAAGCAATGCCTACTTTTATTTTAGAAGTGAGGCTTATTTACTTGAAAAACAAGCCCCTCATGAAAAGCTGCTATGATTTCAAAATTAAATAAAGAATACAGACAAAAACCTACAAAAGGCGTAATAATGAACAAATTATTATAACTAATATTAATGAATCGGAAAATATATAATATTTCTTGAAATAAAACCAAAAGTCAGAGTGGTGCGTTAATTTTGCGGTTAAGTGTAGAATTGTGAAAATTATACATTTTAAAAGTGTCTAACAATCTGTTCGAATATGTGTTAAACAATTTATTCATACCCACAAGGAATAGTACAATATATTTACTTTTCCTCCTAAAACACTTTCTATGCAGGATTAGAGATTGACGGGAAAATAATATTTCCTGTTTTTTTCTGTTACATGAAACCCGAATTTTTCGAAAGTTTTTCGATATTGTGTATTCCTCCTTCATTCCTATGTTATAATGATACAGTGGTCACACATAGACGGAAAACAAAGGGATAAGTGCCAGACGACACAAAAGCCGATGAGCCCTTTGTTCCTGGGGCATAAATAAATTCTAAATTTTTGGTTAGGCCGGCCATCCTAGCTGTGCGAAATGTTTCCCTTTGGCATAACAAATGCGTGCGTATATTTCTTCCCCCTACCTGGCGGTAATTGTCCGCTCAGTTGGAAAGGGACACCCGAAAATTGCTCGAACTACACAAGTAAATGAATACAAACAAGTCGTTCCTTTAATCTCCCGAGAAGGTTTATATTGGCACGGCCCCTCTTTTCCCTCTCGCGTAAGCGTGTGTTAGCTAATTAGAACCCTCGCCCTGACTCCGCCATTTTGAATGGCGTCAGCTATAAAACGCGATTATCTAAATGGAATTCAATTAAATGGTATTTAATTAATTTAAAATGCTCTTGCGGTGGACACTTCTCGCTGCGTATGGCACAATATTTATTAGGGAAATGGGCTGAGAGGTAGGGAGCGAAATATAAGAGCTCCTAATGGAATACTCTTGTTTAAATTTAGAGGGTTGTTTATATTGTACAGAAATAAAAGGAAACAAAGTGGCGCTTCGAATATACGAATTAACGCAATCATATTCTGTTTTCCTCCCACGAGTCAATTTACAATTTAATCCGCGGCATTTTGGTTTAGGCGGTATTGAATACACTATTACACCGCCCTGCCCTAAAAGACACCGAAAATGTGAATATGTAGAATATTGGGGATAAATATTATTTTGGCAGTAAGTTGCGCCGCAAGTTGCGCGAACTGAGTAAATATTATTGCTTCGAGTAATACGGAACGGTCTCGTCAGAACTGTAGAACTTCATAATATCATTAGGCTGGTGAATTTGAACAAAGACTTCCCAATTTCATGCTATTGTAACTGGAATATAGGGGAAACGGAAAAATAAACTTTGGCTGAGAGATAAAAGAACGCGTGTTCACACGCGTACAAAACGACTAACTCGATGGTTCTTTTTTTTCCTCTGCCGTTTTCCAATGTACACAAACAATCAAAAAAAAATTAATTATAAAAGAACAATGTAATGGAATCAATAGTTCTATAATATTCGTGGATGGAATGGTAATAAAGTGGCAACAATATTCGGGCAGACGAAATAACATTTTTAGTAATACCCAGTTGTTTATAAGCCCCACAGTTTCGAAGATGCAATTACCCTTTTTCGAGGTCAGAATATGGAACAAAGTAATAACATGATGCTGCGGTTAGACAACCCAATTCGCAGAGTGTATTTCAAGTTGCATATTTTTGGTTATTTATTGGTTGTTCTCCTTGCTTTTACAGCTGTTGTTCAATTTACAGAGAATTTTTCACAATTTATATTTTGTTTCGTATAAGTTTAGTTAAAGAGTTTATTGAATCACTTTAATTTATTTAGTGTTAAGTTTTTTTAGTTAATCCAGACATTCAAATGTCTATTGTTTGCGTGTGTTGTTTTAATGCGGATTCTATTCAATTGTGTCGTTGAAATGTTATACGTCTGCGTTGTACGTTTTTGAGAGAGGGATTTTTGTAAGAAAAACAGTTGTAGAGTTTTGTTAAGGACTTCCTTGTTCGACTATTGACGTGAGTAGACGTATTTTTATATTTTGGTTGCCATTTTGTAATTCATTTTGATATTGTAAATTTCGCATTAATTGTCTTTTATTTAGTCCATCAAGAAAATCTTATTATAATAATTGTTAATATATTGAAGGGTGCACATTATAGATATAAGATCAATTATTATTTTTTATTTAGGAAGATATAATTTTAGTTTTTTCTCTCGTTTATTTTTAAAGAGTTAATTTTCCGTTATTCAATTTTGCTGTTTCATTTTTAATTATCAATCACCTCGTTTGGGTAAGTAGAAGCTTTGTTCTTGCATTTAGCTTTTTCTTTATTGTAAATTTCTAGTAATTGTCCACGCTTAGTTTATTTTAATTTGTGAAACCACGTGGATAAAAAATTCAAAGGTTGTGTATTTTGGATAATCTTCCTGAACAAACAAACTTAATGCTTTGCATAGGAAATAGCATTGTCCTATTTTAATTTAGAGTCAAGCGCAGTTTTTATTTTAGGCCAAAACCTTCAGTTCACGGTTTTTTTCTGCACAATCTGTAATTTAACCCGTTGTTGGAATAAATTGGTTGTTAATTTGCGTCTTTAGGTTGAAAAGTCTGTTCTTTTATTTTATTTTAAACCTTTTCAATATTTCGGGTGATAAAGTGTGATTTCATTCACTCACAATTTACTTTTCGTGGTTAGATTCAAGTTTTAATTCGCTAAGGTAAGCCTGAGGTTAATAGTTCTTTTGCGTTCGTTAAAATCTTATCCGTTGAGCTAGCTAATTTTATTTTCTTTGTCGTTTTAAAATCAGTTGTGCATTTTCATTTAATTCAATCAGTACACAGCAATACGCTTGCAAAAAAAATACTTTTTAAAAATTAACTGTAGTCACTTGTTGTTTATTTTTCAGTGCTGAACTCAAAAACAAAAACGATGTTTTTTCCTATCACGTAGTTTTCACAAAAAAAAAACAGCTGGATTTTAGGAATGGTAAGCTAGATACCATAAATTATGTATGGAATGTACAGGTGTTCCACCAAAGACTGGATCTTTGAATACAGCTCTGTTTTTGATTTTAGGAAAAAAACTTTTATACAAAAGTTTGACAGAATTATATGCTCCACAACCTAAAAATATTTTTTACCATACAGGGTGCTCCAAAAGTAGGAAAACGCATTTACTCCGCTACTTTAAAGGAAACATCCTGTATGTTATTCTATTTTTAAATTCTATGCAGAAAAACAATATCACTTTATATAAGCTACTATATGTGTATCTGTAATAACAACGTTCTTATTAATGTATTCTAATGTTTTGTCTATGTAATTTTGTTTGTTCATTATGAGAATACCCGCATTCTTATCAGCATTGGTGATTATTAAATCATTACGTGTAATTTTGTATTTGATGGTTTTTAGTATATTGATATCTATGTTATGGTTAAATCTATATTTACTTGAAGCATACTTGCATCTTATTAAATTTTCCTGTCTTTTAAAGAAATGGATGCACTCGTTTCTAATGTGTTGTTCTTCTTTGTGGTATTTAATGGCACATTTCTGCGAATTTGTAGCAAATTTTGTTTCTACTTGTAGGGTGTCCAGTTCTTCTTTTGTAAAATTTATGTTGGATAAGTTAGTCGTGTTGGGGTGAAAATGGTGGTATGTGGGTACGTGTTTCTTCTTTGGATTTTCTTCATTGATTTTTCTCTTACGTAGGTTGTCTAGTTTTTTCTTTCTTTTTTGGTTCCGTTCGTATGTATTATAATATATGTTTTCTTCACATTTTGTAATTATATCTTCTATTTCAATGTAGTCGTACGTGTCTCTCATTTCCCTATTCATCTGTAATAACTTATGTTGTAGTTTATTTCTGTATGCATAATGTTTGTGCATTTCTATCTTCATTATAGTTCTTGATATTCTTAGTGTTTGTTTTTCATTTAGTTTGCAATGTTTTACTTTTGCAAACGTAGGTATGAGTTTTTCTTTTAGACAAATTCTTATAAATTGTAAATGTTCTTCTGCAATTCTGCATTTCGATCGGTATTCTTGAACTAATGGTGAACTGCCCATGTTTATATAGTTATTGGAAGTTTTAGATTGGTGGTATTATAGAATAATTAGGAATAAACCGGAAAATATGTTCTTTCTAATCCCTTTATTTTAAAAATAATCAAGTAAAAGCAATAATTTATATAAAAAGCAAAATTGGTCTAAATAATACCTAAAACCGAAATAAGTATTTAATTTGACGTTTTTCCTTTTTTTTTTAAGATTGTTACAAAGTAAGGCTAATTAACAAAAGTGATAAAAGTAAAAGTCCTGTGATCATAAACAAACAAACAAAAATATAATGTGTAAATCACACATTGTCGCATGCTCAACTGCCAAATGATCGCCATTAGACGGTAATCTTTTTATTAAAAATCTTGTGTAATTTCTAGTTTTGAATTAGCCTTTAATATAGCTTCTAACATATTACATATTTTTTGATTGGATAGTAATTGTGACGTAAGTACTTTCGCACAGCTTGGATCCGTCCCATTTGAGGAGAACCCTATTTATAATACAAAAGCAATACAAAAGTTTCAAATTTTGTTCTTTAGTTTAGGGTATTGAACTTAATATATGTGAAAATTATACATTGTGGTGCCTAGGACACCAAATTAAAAAAATGTAATTAGTGCAAACCCATCGTATGATTTCTATGCTCTACGAAATCTTATTCACGTCTGGAAACAGATATGCCAAAAGATTAGAATTTTCCATTTTAAAACTCTGGTCTCTAGGTGTAATTTTGCCTGGTAAACCGACTTTGATGGAAAAATACTTCAATAAATGAAGTAATTTTCCCCAACTTGGGGAAATTTGCTTAGGAGCAAGGAAAAATAACATATTTCGTGGAATATTACCCCTTATGTTGGTAAAAATAAATGTAAATGGTGTGTTTTTCATTTTGTCTTGCAAATAAAGATTGAGGTAAGTTCATTTTACATTAATTATGTATTGAGATGATTACCATGTACTTAGCTATGACAGCACACATAAATAATAGACATACACCTGCGTATGGATATCTAATATGATATACTGGGAACTTAACCTCAATAGCATTTGGCGGTATTGTTGCTACAAGATATGATACATTTATTTAAAGTTTTCAACGTCCAAGTGACACACAGGAAACTACCGTATCAAACTTTTCATATATTCATCCGGAACGAGGAACAATTTAAACAACAGAAAGCCTTCGTTTTGAAGGAGTCAATTCTTTTTTTTTCTCTTTCATTAAACATTTGGAAATATAAAACGACTAGTGTCTTACCGTTATTGGAGGCTATGTTTTCGTTGTTAAGTGATGATACAAGTAAAGTAAGGAAGAGAATATTTTGGTTTTACTCTAGCATTTAATGACAAAAAGTAAAGTAGGTATTAAGCACTTATACATGCAAATGTGCAAGATCGCAGGACGGCAAATTTGAGTTCAATAGTTAATCACAACATTATTTATGTATATACTAGTATTGCGGGAATCGCCAGATATCAAAAACCGGTTAATCGATTTTTAGTAAAAATCGGTTTTTAAAATTCAGTTTTTAAAATCGATTTTCAAAACCAGTTTCAAACTAAAAACAATACGAATTACTTTTTTAAAAGTGCTATGTATTTTAAATTCGAAAAACCTATTTAAGGCGCAATAATCTGCTTTTAAAAACCGGTTTTGATTTTGAAAACCAGTTTTACCGGTTACAATTTTTAAAGACGATTAATCACTGCATCCAGACCCGGTTTCACATAAAGAGGCTTCGATTCGCAGCACTATTATCTACATACAATATATTTTTAAATGCTAAATTTATTAAAAATTTTCAGGATAAATCTAAACTTGAAGAAATTGAGGTGAATACACCGTTGATAATATGCTTGGAAGAAGGTATATTAATAAAAATATATTTATTTCATATGTTTTTTACATTTATTTTTCTTTTCTAGGAAATGTGAAGTCGCATTTTTTAATGGTAGAAAGACAGTTATTAGAGCCAACAGATTCATTTCGTTCTGCATTACAACAAATGATGGCGGCATATTTTAATTTTCATTTGCAGTACGCAAAAGAGGCTTCTAACACAAGTTGGTGTAAATTTACCCCAAAAATAGGCGGTAGCCCAGTTGCCATCTATTTTTGGGGTAATTTTACCACATTTTTTTTTTTAGGGTGAATGTATGAGAAAGCAAATTTATAACAAAATTCGTCGATAGATGCGTTTACTGTCCTTAGTACAGACGGATGGCTGTGAGAAAATTCGTTTCATGGATTTTTGTTATACTAAAATTCAATTCAATAAAAGAAATAATCGCTTTTTCACGTTAAGTCAGTAACTTTCATTGTGTCGCAACTTTATAGGGACAGCGTAAGAACTAAACTCCTCTAGAATTTGCTTACTAATATTTTCGTTACTATTTAAACTGGCAGCAGGTTTAATATTTCAAAGGAAGATATTAATATTGACTTAGATGTTATTGTCATAAATTGCAATATCCGGGATTTCTTAAACAAAATTTTATGCGTATACCAGCTACGATATGGTGTTGCCGACCCGCAATTTAGACGCTTTCAATTATTTCTGTTCCGGTAACAGACTCGCGAGTTTAACAAGCATCCGTTTTCCGTCGGCGACATCCCGAGAACTCATTAACTGGCTGTTCACTGGACCCATGCCGCTCTTGTGCGCTCAAGGGTTTAATTGACTTTGAACCGAAGATCACAAATGGAAAACGACTTTGATTGCACTTATGGATAATTAACTGGAATATGCACTTCCCGGATTTCAACGCCACTTACAGGTGGCTGATACTGTTAAATATTAATCGCTCGAATGGCATTAGGTGATAGCAATTTAACTATCGTGGTATTTCGAGTTTTGTTTTATTTACTGAGAGGTGTTAAATAATATATTATGAGGCTAAGAGGGTTTTTAATTATTTATGCAAATGCCATCGCTAGTGAAATTTAATTCGGAATTAAAGTTTTATAGCTACCTTGGCGTAATCGAGAAATTTATTTGGGAAAGCTTCCTTGTTTGTTGTTTAAATAAATTAGCAGTCACATTTGCATGTGTATATGACAATGTTTCTTTTATAATTTTTCGCGTTTGATTTTTTGCTTGTGTTTATCCAATTATGCAAGAAGAGGCCCCGAACTTTTGTTGCAAAAGGTTATATGTTATTTAGAAGAAGCCTGGTATAGGGATACCGACTAGTGGTCTGGAGGTTGATCAGAGCTTCTTTTATTCCAAAATCTGGCAAAACGGGACAGGATGGAGCAACTGCTGGAGCTCACTGAGATTAATGAATCTGATGTGATTTATGCTAAAGACTGGACAAACAAGTGATTATACATTAATTACCATATCGGCCACTGCATCAAGATCACTATGTGTAACAAGCAGAAAAATTCACAAAAGACATGTTGCATCAGCTTCTACAGAAAGCTGAGGTGCTCTGAAAACAAGAAAGTGGTTTTATGCACATTTCTCGACGTAGAGGGAGCATTTGACGTTCGAAGAATAAAGAGATCGATGAAACAAGCTGTTGGTACATAGGCTGCGAACTTAGATGGCCTTGGGTCGCTAAAACCCTGGAGTGAAGAAATGAAGCTGTCAGAGGGAGTGAAATACCTTGGTACCATCGTTATAAGCTTACAAGTGTAACGCTACAGAGTAGCATACAGCCCGGATTGTGAAAATGAATTTAAAAAAAAAATACATTAATTAAATTAGTAAAAATCAAATTTAATGCGTCCCAGTGTCATCTATATTTATTAATTTTAAATTAGAAGTGTGCTCTCTCACAAGCCAGATGGCATGCAGGGCGAGAATTTCTGATTGATGCACGTTGACATCAAAAAAATAACGAATAGCTAGTTACCCCCCTTATTATATCTCAGTACGTGTAGAGATGGTGTGTGAGGATGTTGTGAAAAATGTCCTCTTCTTCAATTTTAATGTTAATGACCAGTTTCGAAGATGTCGTAGGCACAATAGTGTTGTACCTCAATGGTAATCAATCTCTCATGTATAATAAAAACATTTAAGTGTGAATAAAAGTGGTTTTATTTAGTAAAAAAAAAATCGAAATGTGAACCAGAAGATCAGACGTAAATCTTTGGATATTATTGTCTCAGGTAAGTACGTGAGTCCGCTTAATTAATAACACTAACGTTTTATTAGTAATTCCACCTTTTGCAATACAAATTCAATGTCGAGAAAGTAAATACGTCTAAATTAAATTTCAAAATTCCCGCGTTTTCTGAACGTTCAAACGGAGTTATGCTAGGCTTAAGAAGACGTGTGAAACAGAATGGCCAACCTTGATGGTAAATTACTGGATATTGGTTCGTATCGTAAATACATATTAAGTACTTATTTCTAGCATACTACCAACTTATGCAAATTTCCCCAAGTAACTACAAACCGTTCAGCAATGATACAAACAAATTTCTAACCCCTAAAATTTGCTGAACGTATTAAAAATGAAATTTTTTATATGAGTATAATTAAATTTAGATTAGGATTGAAATAATACGATTATTTTTAGGTATATTTGATGAGGAATACCTTCTACAAGGACGAATTCTGCGGATATCGGAGTGGTCAGGAATGGTCGGGTATCTGCTAGGGGCCCTGATACATCCTAGATACTTCAGATCACGGACGATGGCTCGATCAGGACAGGAACAATACTCGGGAAAATCGTCGTTGAAGAAAAATTACCCAAAAGTAGTAGGTAATTTGGATAATATTTATGTGAGGAACTTTGTTTAACAATTAACAATTATTTTTAGGTTGTAATTTGGAATAAAATTGGATTTTATCAATAGTCTCGAGTATGCATTCCATAACAGTAACAAGCTTACTTGGAATCGACTGCTTCAAAGGATTAAAAGCATTTAAATTATTAATTAAGGGCCTTTATTTATTCAGAAGATAACACTTATGTTGATGACAGACATGGGGATTAAAATTTAATTTGATGTAGTAGATATACGTAACGATGGTCAGACCCATGATCACTTATGCATTTCTGGAGTGGTGGACAAAGATGCAGCTGCAAACTGCCGTAACTGAACGTGGTAAGATAGATAGGGTTGCTTGTTTAGAAATAACAAGCGCAATGAGAACCATTCCTACACGCTACAAGAAAATGCCCCCTAAATCTGACTCCCCTTCATTCAGTGATAATGAGAAAGACAAAAATGGGGCACCTTAGACTGCAGGAACTGCCAAGTGGCAGATATGTAGGATTCGGATATAATAATATTGTGAGATCAGATTATGTGATTTTGATATACCGTCATCACAGGGGGTTAAGTGAATTACTCGATGAATACCGGACATTTTTGCGTCACTAGCGATCAGTGAGACAAATGTATCAATAATATTACTCGCATATGAGATGTCCATTTCCAAAACTAGTTTTGTCTCCTTTGTCTAATTTGAAGTAAACCGAAAAAAACTTTTTTAAAGTTTTATTTTAAAAAAAAAGTCGTTAGCATTTTCAGAAGCCGTTCTAAAGATTACTAAGCTTATTTTATTGTGAAATAAATCTAAAAATCTAAAGATATTTGCAATAAAAGGAAGCTTTAAGAATGTATAAAATCAGTTTTGGAACTTTACTTAAAATAAAACGATTTTTGGAACTGTCTATTTATTTTGGAAAATGAAGGAATAATTCTGCAAACAAAAGTAAATATATTTATGGATTAAAGAAAGAAAAACAAAGTTCATCTCATTAGAAAGAACCGTTCACAACTTCATTACACACGAATTTCTCCCCACTTCGGGAATTTCAGTTGCTTCTTCATCTTCATTATTTATTAAATTATCTTCCCGTGTCTCTTCATTATCTCCCTCTTGCATCGCTTGGACGTAATACGTAAGCAAAGGATTGTCTTTCCATTTTTCACCAAAATGAAGGATTAACGGCTTATTAACACTTTGTAATTTTTCTAGTTTCACATTTTTTTCAAGCTTAGTTTCTTTGGCTTAATAGAATGTGAAGATTTTTTCTTCTTAAAAATACTAGCATCTGTGCCACAGTCATTTTTATAAAATTGCTCACCTCTTAAATTCTTGCATTATTACGAGATATTATAAATCGTTTGGTTGGAGCAAACGAAAAGTGCCAATTCTGAAGTGTTTTAAAAGCCTTTTCGGATGATTCCTTCCAATCTAGGACAGCAACATCTTTTGAAACTTGTAAAACTGTGCCAAATCTTGAAAAAATGTCCAAATATTCCTCTGGTTTTACTATTGTTTCTTCTTTATTCAATACACGTTCAATGTTTCCAAATATTCTGTCGGGAGGGATAAAAGAGTGTCCTGGTACTGGGAATATCATAAGTATTTTTTCTAATGTTGCTGGGGCCTCAGTGAAAAATTTAAACAGCATACCCGACATAGCTCGGTTTTTATTCTGTCCTCCGCAGCCGTCGCAAAATAGACGCACACATTTAATTCCTAGGAAAAGTAGTATTCCAAAATTTTAGTAAGAACAAATTTCTTGAAAACATACCTGTTAAATCTAGAGTCCGAAGACGATGATAAACAGATGAAACAATCTCATTGGATCCTTTTGGACGTTCTATTTTATTCCAGGTGTAGATAAACGTATTTTCTGGAGTTTGTTTCGATTTTGAAGATCCCATACATACAGTAAAATTATACTGGTAAAGCTGTCTACTGAAATAAGTTTGCTGATCTGGGATTTTAGGCAGAACCAAATTTTTCTGGCAATCGAAAGTTAAAGTAATTTCGTTATCCCCATTCTGCCGAAGTAATTCAAAAAACGCGTTTGCCCTCAATTTACGGATTCGGGAACTTGTCAGAGCACCTATTTTCTCTTTTTATGTTTTTGCATTACGAATGAGTTCCGCAAAATTTAGGCGACGAGAACAAACATCAGTCGCAGGACTTGCAAAACTAATATTAAATTTCTTTACAAAAATATTACGAAAATATTCGTAGTTTACCAGATTATTAGGGTTTTTAGAGTCGTACATCAGCCAAAGCTTTTTTATGTTTAAATTACTTGGCATGTATTGTTTCGTTACATTAGAATTTCTACAATAGTGAGACTGTAATGGGAACATGCTTTTAAGAAAGTTGACCACTGCTTCTTGCTTTGCGCAGTACTTTTGACTTCTCGTATCGCCACCACGTAATTCACATGGCAATTCCCCGCTGTACAAATATTTTTTACAAATATTTTGAATGCGAAATTTAGATATGGACAAACATCTAATAATAGTTTTCCTGACAAACTTGCATTTTTTCAATGTTTCCGTTTCTTGTTGTTTGTATAAAATAGTTTATGGCTACAGATTTACGAAATTTTGTTTCTTCACGTACTGGTTTTTTATTCTTCTTTGGTACTTTAACTTCACAATTTTTCAATAAAAACATATCTTGCTGAATTTTATCTTTCGCTTTATAAAACGACGCATGAAATTTTCTTATGTCTTGTATTGTTAAACGTCTACACTGGTAACAAGATTTATCAGGATGTTTACAATTAGGAAACTTTGGCAACGATTTTGAAGTGTGCCTAAAATGATTACAGTTTAGTTAAAGCAATTATTTAAAAACATTTGTTAAACTTACCTAGCCAATTTGCTTACATTTTTCTTCCAACATAATTCGTTTCTTAACTTTTCTCTTCCCTTGCCGAATGCTACTTGTTGCATAAAGACACTTTCATCTGTTTTTATACTGCTTTCTAAATTCATTGTTTAATAGTTTTGACACAGAAATTGTCCCACAGTACACTCAATTAAATTAGGTAATTATTAATTATTAACTCGTGTGATACACAACGGAGATGTAAACAAGCAACACAGGTCACTGAAATATGGCGTCTGTAGAACTTACACAACAAAAGCGACACCTTTCATTTCGCACGGGTTCCAGATTGAAATCTGATCAGTTTCGCAACTGTAAGTTAACTTTGCAAGGAACTGTAGTAGGATAAATGGAGTTTAAGAATTGTACAAAAAAAAGATTAGTTTTGAATCTGTCCAGCAAAAATATAAGTTAAGTTTTGGAACTGTACCTTACATTAAAAGTAATTTTTTAATGGAATAAAATAATGTTTGGACTTGTTTGTCATGTCTAAGAGATTTATTTCAGTATATACTTTTGTTCAGTATCAATAACTTGTACTGGACCAAAAAGTGACAAGACGAGTTTTGGAAATGGACAACACATATGTTCCTTATATGCCCAGGAATACGGATAGGTATCGCATGCGTTGCGCATTCCTTCAGGTAAGTACCAAATATATTAAGCATGTTTAAGTGTTTTGACTGATATTTTAAAAATTGGTCAAACGTTTGAGTGCACGCAGCACTAAGAATAATTGTCGGTCTAACAGCTGCTAGATATTGTTTCTCTAATCCTTTAGGAATAATATGCGACTAAATCATTGCTTATGTATGCACAATGGGGTTTCCCATTATGATCTTCAGATGTACGAGAAACAGTTCTACAATATCTGGATAAAATGGGAAAAACAGAAAGAAGATTTAAAAATAATCTTTCCCGGAATCGACTGGTTCAAATCCTTAATGAAACGAAATCCACAACTAACAATCAAATTGGCTGAAAATACGAAACGTGTTAGGGCTGGTCTTAAGTACGAAACTGTGAAAGAATATTTTAATAATCTAAGAAAGACCATTCGAAACGTCCCACCCTCCACTAGCCTGTTTTCATACGCATAATTACATCAACTATAAATGACGTAGTTTCCAGTTCTTTTGAGACGTACTGTTGTCCAGAAAATGGCTTAAACCGAAACTGGCAGACAGTGATTTTAAAAACAAATGATTGGAAAGAACACTTATTTATATATTATTACTAATTCTTAATAATTGTTTGGTGAAAGTTTTTCAATGACAGTAAGGGTGAGTTCACTATTTTAATTTATTAAAATAAAGCACTTAAAGCTGCGCACTACAAACTTAAAAACATTTTAGAGATTTTACACTAACTGCAAATAAAAATAGAATTGACATGGACAACTGAAAAATCAAAAACAAAATATACAAGCACTGAACAAATTTCATTGAGCCTATTTAACAGCTTGAACTTGTTGAACTTAACATCCGCTGTGCTAAATAAAAATTAAGGACTAATCGAACTATGCAGATGCTATCTCTACTACCAAATATTCTATTTCATTTGAGAATAGCACATTAGATACTTACATATTCCTGTGGCCTGGCACCCCGGTTTTTGTAAATTCAGTGATCATATTTTACTACGATCTGTTTTTGTCAATGTTTCGAGAAAATTATCTCAGAATTTAATTGTTTATTTTTAAATAAGATGTAGTTAATGAATTGATTGGTTAATTATTTATTTAAATGTCCAGTTGAAATTGTTTTCACTCTTTAATTTATTTTTATTTGCTCATGTTAGCTCATGTCCTTTCTTGTAGTTGCTTTCTATGATCTTTGCGCGTTGCAGCGCACGCAGCTGTAAGAATTTTATATGTATGCGATTGTTTTACCCTGAGGGGCCAGTTCTTTGACGAGATGCCGTGTAAGTAGATGTAATGTTATTTTCATTGCTGCCGTTTTGGTATTTCATTTTTATTTAAAGATTTGTTTCGTTAATTTTGAAATTATCTCATCCATCAAAGAACTCATTATATAATAATTGGCATTATATTTTTGTGTACACAATTTAGATATAGGATCATTTATTATTTTACGAGCAGGAAGATATATTTAGTTAAAAGAATTAATTTTTCGTTTTTTTTTATATTTTGCTGTTTTGTAATTAGTTTTAATCACCTCGGGTTGGGTGAGTAGAAGCATTGTGCTTGCTTTTAGTTTTCATTTGTTAATTTACTTGAGTTCCCCACGATTAATTTAGTTTGGTTAATTTTTGAAACCACGTGGATTTTTGCGTAAAAATTATTATCTTCCTGAACTGTTCTGTCTTTTGCTATGTTAAAAGGATTTGCATTGTCCTTTGTTAAATTAGAGTCTCTTGCAGTTTTTGATTTCGGCCAAAGCCCTAAGCTCACGGTTTTTTTCTCTCTGCAAATTGTAATTAATGTTTTTTTTTATAATAAAAATTATTGATTGTGAATTAACGACATTCAAAATTTCTGTTGTTTTATTTTTGTTTAGACCTTTTCAATTTTTTTTTTGGAGGCATTAAAGATAGTCAGATTTCATTCACCCCACTTTTTACTTTTCATGATTAGTTTTAATTGCGAGGGTAACCCTGAGTTTAATTGTTCTTTTGCGCCCTTTTTATTTTTATCCGCTGACCTAGTTAATTGAATTTTCTTTTGTACCTTCTGTACACAGCAATATGTATGTATAGAAGTATTGAACTTTCTGTTCCTATTTATGAATTTTGTGGCTTTATCAAAGACCTTGTTTTTTGTCTCTCCAAAACTCAATTTTCTATATTCCTCACCTTCTGCTTAATACTTTTATAAATTTTTCGATAGTATTCTATATCACGCACGTTTAATTCAATATTTCCCCGTTGTGACATAGAATTCACTCTGTATTGCTACTGCTGAAACATTAATTCAAACATAATACTATTGTATTATTTCCTTATTTAACATTATTATATTAAGTAACTCAAAAAACCAACCCTTAAAGTTTGTTCAGTACATAATGGGATATTCATTTAAAGCAAATTTCATTTCTCTTAATTGGAGTGGTATTTCCTTGTAGTTACATTGTTGACGTAGATCCAGTTCATCAACGAATCAAAACCCCTAATTAACATAATGTATTAAAAACATTAACAAGACAAAATAAACAGATATGTTAACGACATGATTTCCATAATTTTCGTCCGAGGGAACATGGTTGGGGTCAAATTAAAAAGAATTTTCACGTGTTTTCTGACTAATTAACATTGAAAGAGCCACGTTTAATTCAATATTCCCCCGTTGACATAGAATTCACTCTTTATTGCAACTGCTGAAACATTAATCCAAACATAATGGTATTGTATTATTTCTATATTTAACATTATTATATTAAGTAACTCAAAAAATCAACCCTTAAAGTTTGTTCAGTACATAATGGGATATTCATTTAAAGCAAATTTCATTTCTCTTAATTGGAGTGGTATTTCTTTGTAGTTACATTGTTGCCGTAGATCCAGTTCATCAACGAATCAAAACCCCTAATTAACATAATGTATTAAAAACATTAACAAGACCAAATAAACAGATATGTTAATGACATGATTTCTATAATTTTCGTCTGAGGCAACATGGCTGGGGTCAAATTAAAAAGAAATTTCAGATGTTTTCTGACTAATTAACAATGAAAGAGGTACGTTTAATTCAATATTCCCCCGTTGTGACATAGAATTCACTCTTTATTGCAACTGCTGAAACAATAATCCAAACATAATACTATTGTATTATTTCTATATTTAATATTATTATATTAAGTAACTCAAAAAATCAACCCTTAAAATTCGTTCAGTACATAATGCGATATTCATGTAAAGCAAATTTCATTTCTCTTAATTGGAGTGGTATTTCCTTGTAGTTACATTGTTGACGTAGATCCAGTTCATCAACGAATCAAGGCTCCTAATTAAAATAACGTATTAAAAACATTAACAAGACAAAATAAACAGATATGTTAACGACATGATTTCCATAATTTTCATCTGAGGCAACATGGCTGGGGTCAAATTAAAAAGAAATTTCAGATGTTTTCTGACTAATTAACAATGAAAGAGCCACGTTTAATTCAATATTCCCCCGTTGACATAGAATTCACTCTTTATTGCAACTGCTGAAACATTAATCCAAACATAATGGTATTGTATTATTTCTATATTTAACATTATTATATTAAGTAACTCAAAAAAATCAACCCTTAAAGTTTTTCAGTACATAATGGGATATTCATTTAAAGCAAATTTCATTTCTCTTAACTGGAGTGGTATTTCCTTGTAGTTACATTGTTGGCGTAGATTCAGTTCATCAACGAATCAAAACCCCTAATTAACATAATGTATTAAAAACATTAACAAGACAAAATAAACAGATATGTTAACGACATGATTTCCATAATTTTCGTCTGAGGCAACATGGCTGGGGTCAAATTAAAAAGAATTTTCAGATATTTTCTGACTAATTAACATTGAAAGAGCCACGTTTAATTCAATATTCCCCCGGTGACATAGAATTCACTCTTTATTGCAACTGCTGAAACATTAATCCAAACATAATGGTATTGTATTATTTCTATATTTAACATTATTATATTAAGTAACTCAAAAAAATCAATCCTTAAAGTTTGTTCAGTACATAATGGGATATTCATTTAAAGCAAATTTCATTTCTCTTAATGGAGTGGTATTTCCTTGTAGTTACATTGTTGGCGTAGATCCAGTTCATCAACGAATCAAAACCCCTAATTAAAATAACGTATTAAAAACATTAACAAGACAAAATAAACAGATATGTTAACGACATGATTTCCATAATTTTCGTCTGAGGCAACATGGCTGGGGTCAAATTAAAAAGAAATTTCAGATGTTTTCTGACTAATTAACATTGAAAGAGCCACGTTTAATTCAATATTCCCCCGTTGACATAGAATTCACTCTTTATTGCAACTGCTGAAACATTAATCCAAACATAATGGTATTGTATTATTTCTATATTTAACATTATTATATTAAATAACTCAAAAAATCAACCCTTAAAGTTTGTTCAGTACATAATGGGATATTCATTTAAAGCAAATTTCATTTCTCTTAATTGGAGTGGTATTTCCTTGTAGTTACATTGTTGGCGTAGATCCAGTTCATCAACGAATCAAAACCCCTAATTAAAATAACGTATTAAAAACATTAACAAGACAAAATAAACAGATATGTTAACGACATGATTTCCATAATTTTCGTCTGAGGCAACATGGCTGGGGTCAAATTAAAAAGAATTTTCAGATGTTTTCTTACTAATTAACAATGAAAGAGCCACGTTTAATTCAATATTCCCCCGTTGACATAGAATTCACTCTTTATTGCAACTGCTGAAACATTAATCCAAACATAATGGTATTGTATTATTTCTATATTTAACATTATTATATTAAGTAACTCAAAAAAATCAACCCTTAAAATTCGTTCAGTACATAATGCGATATTCATGTAAAGCAAATTTCATTTCTCTTAATTGGAGTGGTATTTCCTTGTAGTTACATTGTTGACGTAGATCCAGTTCATCAACGAATCAAGGCTCCTAATTAAAATAACGTATTAAAAACATTAACAAGACAAAATAAACAGATATGTTAACGACATGATTTCCATAATTTTCATCTGAGGCAACATGGCTGGGGTCAAATTAAAAAGAAATTTCAGATGTTTTCTGACTAATTAACAATGAAAGAGCCACGTTTAATTCAATATTCCCCCGTTGACATAGAATTCACTCTTTATTGCAACTGCTGAAACATTAATCCAAACATAATGGTATTGTATTATTTCTATATTTAACATTATTATATTAAGTAACTCAAAAAAATCAACCCTTAAAGTTTTTCAGTACATAATGGGATATTCATTTAAAGCAAATTTCATTTCTCTTAACTGGAGTGGTATTTCCTTGTAGTTACATTGTTGGCGTAGATTCAGTTCATCAACGAATCAAAACCCCTAATTAACATAATGTATTAAAAAACATTAACAAGACAAATAAACAGATATGTTAACGACATGATTTCCATAATTTTCGTCTGAGGCAACATGGCTGGGGTCAAATTAAAAAGAATTTTCAGATATTTTCTGACTAATTAACATTGAAAGAGCCACGTTTAATTCAATATTCCCCCGGTGACATAGAATTCACTCTTTATTGCAACTGCTGAAACATTAATCCAAACATAATGGTATTGTATTATTTCTATATTTAACATTATTATATTAAGTAACTCAAAAAAATCAATCCTTAAAGTTTGTTCAGTACATAATGGGATATTCATTTAAAGCAAATTTCATTTCTCTTAATTGGAGTGGTATTTCCTTGTAGTTACATTGTTGGCGTAGATCCAGTTCATCAACGAATCAAAACCCCTAATTAAAATAACGTATTAAAAACATTAACAAGACAAAATAAACAGATATGTTAACGACATGATTTCCATAATTTTCGTTCTGAGGCAACATGGCTGGGGTCAAATTAAAAAGAAATTTCAGATGTTTTCTGACTAATTAACATTGAAAGAGCCACGTTTAATTCAATATTCCCCCGTTGACATAGAATTCACTCTTTATTGCAACTGCTGAAACATTAATCCAAACATAATGGTATTGTATTATTTCTATATTTAACATTATTATATTAAATAACTCAAAAAATCAACCCTTAAAGTTTGTTCAGTACATAATGGGATATTCATTTAAAGCAAATTTCATTTCTCTTAATTGGAGTGGTATTTCCTTGTAGTTACATTGTTGGCGTAGATCCAGTTCATCAACGAATCAAAACCCCTAATTAAAATAACGTATTAAAAACATTAACAAGACAAAATAAACAGATATGTTAACGACATGATTTCCATAATTTTCGTCTGAGGCAACATGGCTGGGGTCAAATTAAAAAGAATTTTCAGATGTTTTCTTACTAATTAACAATGAAAGAGCCACGTTTAATCAATATCCCCGTTGACATAGAATTCACTCTTTATTGCAACTGCTGAAACATTAATCCAAACATAATGGTATTGTATTATTTCTATATTTAACATTATTATATTAAGTAACTCAAAAAAATCAACCCTTAAAGTTTTTCAGTACATAATGGGATATTCATTTAAAGCAAATTTCATTTCTCTTAACTGGAGTGGTATTTCCTTGTAGTTACATTGTTGGCGTAGATTCAGTTCATCAACGAATCAAAACCCCTAAATAAATAAGTATTAAAAACATTAACAAGACAAAATAAACAGATATGTTAACGACATGATTTCCATAATTTTCGTCTGAGCAACACGGCTGGGGTCAAATTAAAAAGAATTTTCAGATATTTTCTGACTAATTAACATTGAAAGAGCCACGTTTAATTCAATATTCCCCCGGTGACATAGAATTCACTCTTTATTGCAACTGCTGAAACATTAATCCAAACATAATGGTATTGTATTATTTCTATATTTAACATTATTATATTAAGTAACTCAAAAAAATCAACCCTTAAAGTTTGTTCAGTACATAATGGGATATTCATTTAAAGCAAATTTCATTTCTCTTAATTGGAGTGGTATTTCCTTGTAGTTACATTGTTGGCGTAGATCCAGTTCATCAACGAATCAAAACCCCTAATTAAAATAACGTATTAAAAACATTAACAAGACAAAATAAACAGATATGTTAACGACATGATTTCCATAATTTTCGTCTGAGGCAACATGGCTGGGGTCAAATTAAAAAGAATTTTCAGATGTTTTCTTACTAATTAACAATGAAAGAGCCACGTTTAATTCAATATTCCCCCGTTGACATAGAATTCACTCTTTATTGCAACTGCTGAAACATTAATCCAAACATAATGGTATTGTATTATTTCTATATTTAACATTATTATATTAAGTAACTCAAAAAAATCAACCCTTAAAGTTTTTCAGTACATAATGGGATATTCATTTAAAGCAAATTTCATTTCTCTTAACTGGAGTGGTATTTCCTTGTAGTTACATTGTTGGCGTAGATTCAGTTCATCAACGAATCAAAACCCCTAAATTAACATAATGTATTAAAAACATTAACAAGACAAAATAAACAGATATGTTAACGACATGATTTCCATAATTTTCGTCTGAGGCAACATGGCTGGGGTCAAATTAAAAAGAATTTTCAGATATTTTCTGACTAATTAACATTGAAAGAGCCACGTTTAATTCAATATTCCCCCGTTGACATAGAATTCACTCTTTATTGCAACTGCTGAAACATTAATCCAAACATAATGGTATTGTATTATTTCTATATTTAACATTATTATATTAAGTAACTCAAAAAAATCAACCCTTAAAGTTTGTTCAGTACATAATGGGATATTCATTTAAAGCAAATTTCATTTCTCTTAATTGGAGTGGTATTTCCTTGTAGTTACATTGTTGGCGTAGATCCAGTTCATCAACGAATCAAAACCCCTAATTAAAATAACGTATTAAAAACATTAACAAGACAAAATAAACAGATATGTTAACGACATGATTTCCATAATTTTCGTCTGAGGCAACATGGCTGGGGTCAAATTAAAAAGAAATTTCAGATGTTTTCTGACTAATTAACATTGAAAGAGCCACGTTTAATTCAATATTCCCCCGTTGACATAGAATTCACTCTTTATTGCAACTGCTGAAACATTAATCCAAACATAATGGTATTGTATTATTTCTATATTTAACATTATTATATTAAATAACTCAAAAAAATCAACCCTTAAAGTTTTTCAGTACATAATGGGATATTCATTTAAAGCAAATTTCATTTCTCTTAACTGGAGTGGTATTTCCTTGTAGTTACATTGTTGGCGTAGATTCAGTTCATCAACGAATCAAAACCCCTAATTAACATAATGTATTAAAAACATTAACAAGACAAAATAAACAGATATGTTAACGACATGATTTCCATAATTTTCGTCTGAGGCAACATGGCTGGGGTCAAATTAAAAAGAATTTTCAGATATTTTCTGACTAATTAACATTGAAAGAGCCACGTTTAATTCAATATTCCCCCGTTGACATAGAATTCACTCTTTATTGCAACTGCTGAAACATTAATCCAAACATAATGGTATTGTATTATTTCTATATTTAACATTATTATATTAAGTAACTCAAAAAAATCAACCCTTAAAGTTTGTTCAGTACATAATGGGATATTCATTTAAAGCAAATTTCATTTCTCTTAATTGGAGTGGTATATCCTTGTAGTTACATTGTTGGCGTAGATCCAGTTCATCAACGAATCAAAACCCCTAATTAAAATAGCGTATTAAAAACATTAACAAGACAAAATAAACAGATATGTTAACGACATGATTTCCATAATTTTCGTCTGAGGCAACATGGCTGTGGTCAAATTGAAAAGAATTTTCAGATATTGTCTTACTAATTAACATTGAAAGAGCCACGTTTAATTCAATATTCCCCCGTTGACATAGAATTCACTCTTTATTGCAACTGCTGAAACATTAATCCGAACATAATGGTATTGTATTATTTCTATATTTAACATTATTATATTAAGTAACTCAAAAAATCAACCCTTAAAGTTTGTTCAGTACATAATGGGATATTCATTTAAAGCAAATTTCATTTCTCTTAATTGGAGTGGTATTTCCTTGTAGTTACATTGTTGGCGTAGATCCAGTTCATCAACGAATCAAAACCCCTAATTAAAATAACGTATTAAAAACATTAACAAGACAAAATAAACAGATATGTTAACGACATGATTTCCATGATTTTCGTCTGAGGCAACATGGCTGGGGTCAAATTAAAAAGAATTTTCAGATATTGTCTTACTAATTAACATTGAAAGAGCCACGTTTAATTCAATATTCCCCCGTTGACATAGAATTCACTCTTTATTGCAACTGCTGAAACATTAATCCAAACATAATGGTATTGTATATATTTTCTATATTTAACATTATTATATTAAGTAACTCAAAAAATCACCCTTAAAGTTTGTTCAGTACATAATGGGATATTCATTTAAAGCAAATTTTCATTTCTTCTTAATTGGAGTGGTATTTCCTTGTAGTTACATTGTTGGCGTAGATCCAGTTCATCAACGACTCAAAACCCCTAATTAAAATAACGTATTAAAAACATTAACAAGACAAAATAAACAGATATGTTAACGACATGATTTCCATAATTTTCGTCTGAGGCAACATGGCTGGGGTCAAATTAAAAAGAAATTTCAGATGTTTTCTGACTAATTAACATTGAAAGAGGATTCTCTTGCATAAGTTCCATTGAAGCTGCCAAAAGATATAATTGCTCCTTTCTGTCCGTGTTCAGAGCCCCAATTAAGTCGAATACAAGGATAACAAAAAGATGTCCTTAATTTATACAAGATTGGACGTCTTTTAAGAGAAAATTAGTCTCGTCATTGGTTAAACGGGCTGATCGAAAATTGCAAGGAAATACAGGAGATAAAGCTTCCTATATTGCAGACTAATTGGCCTTGTACTTATTTTTTCTTAATTAGAAGAAAAATAATGACAATCAAGTATACTGGCCCTATGAAGATTTGTTGCAATATAGAGGGTCCGGTGTCTGAACTAGTGATTGTAAATTTACCGGTTTTTTCATTTACCGGTAATTCGGTAAATGAAAATGAAAATACCGGTTTACCGGTATATTACCGGTAATCTTTTTTTTTCATGTGTGACATTAATGGAGATTTCCCAAGAAAATAGGATTAGAAGTTAGGGAAGAATAATACATATTTTGCACAATCTTAAGGCATAATATTAGAATTTGTAATAAATATTTGTATTTAATTATTTTAAACAGTTGTTAGAAGTGAAAAAAATATTTAAGGTTAAAATTTTAATGTTATTTTAGAATAATGTTGCATTATTAAAAAATTAGACATTTACTTACTCTTTAAGAAAAACGATTTTAAACTTTAGAAAATCTTAAAAAACTCCCGAGCACAAATCACATATGCTAACTTAACTTTTTTCGAGATATAAATAAAATCCACACAAAAAACCATAAAATGAGAGAATTGAAATTGCACTTGTTGACAAAGGCAGGTAGGAAAAGTGGAGTGTTTTGCTTCCTACCGCCCTAGCAACCGTCCTAGCAACAAATGAACGTTAATCTCGCTTTTCTTTGCGTTGCTTTTCGTTATCCACCTAGTTTGAGACTTATTTTCTTTTAATTTTTTTTTTTTCAGTTCTTTTTTTTTCTATATTCTCTATTATAGGGCATTACAGCGGCTCTCAATCTCAAGAAAGTTTAAATTAAAATTAAACAAAAAACATCTCCCATAAATTTAATAATTGGGTATATTGTTACTTACATTTACTTGTTTGTTTTTTATATTTTCAATGTCCCTTTAACCTTCAAATATCTATAAACACAATATTTCGTACATAAAAATTTCTCTAGTTATTGAAAGTTTTGATTGGTGGTGGAATTAGTAATAATAATTATATGTTCTATCCAATTATTTATTTTAAATTTCTCTGTGTCTACCGGTTTCGGCTTTTCGCCATCATCTGGACAACAGTACGTCTAAGAGGAACTAAGAGCTACGTCATTCGAAGTTGTAGTATTAAACATTAATAATTAAAATTATAAATAAAATAAATCAAGGATGCACAATAGAAACTAAAAACACGTTAAAATTATTTTAAAATATGTGAAGAGCGTGATGTGGTTGAAAACGAACTAGGTAAATTTCCTAGTCCTAATGACGAAGCTCTTAGTTCCTCTTACAAGGGAACACCGGCGGGTGTCCCCCTCCGATTTCGATGAAACTTAACAGATCGAAAGAGTACCTTAAAATAAGAGACACGTATTTTTTTTTATCGGCGTATCCGCACGATTTTGGAGTACAGTCCCCTCCAAAGTTTGGACGATTTTTCAATTTTTGCAAATATTTCCTAAATTATAACAGATATTAAATTTTCTTCTTAACATAATTTGCAGCATATTGCATGGCCCTAAGGGTGGCGTCGTCCGTATTCTCAAAAACTTAATAAGGGGTGACGGGGTACCCGGTACCCCCCATTTTTTTATATTTTTTATTTTTCTTATTCATCAAAAGAAGGCCGATTTTACATAGATACGATGATGTATAACAAGTCATCAACTAACATCGAAATCGGAGGGGGACACCCGCCGGTGTTCCCTTGTTAGACGTACTGTTGCCCAGATGATGGCGAAAAGCCGAAACCGGTAGACACAGAGAAATTTAAAATAAATGATTGGATAGAACATCTAATTATTATTACTAATAAAAATTTCTGGTATGGATTTTTCATTTACCGAATGGTAAACCGGTATACAATCCTTAGTCTGAACCGTTGTGTTGGTTAGCGAAATATTGGGAATTATTGCTAGGTGAGTGCTGAAAATTTGTTTTCGGAGTTTTGGGTCGCTGGCAGCATTATAGACTTTTTCCGTTTACCATTATAAACAACATGATATGCTTTATTTTAACTACTCCAGTAAAATATTTGCATCACTGTCGGCACTACTTTCAAATTTTTGCTTAAATTGAGTCTGTTGAGATCCTTTACACTCCCACTTTGATATTAAAGCTATGCTGTGATTCTCTTCCTCTGAACAAGTTTCTAGAACTTCTGCTACATATTTACACAGACGCAATGCAGTGTCGTTAAGTAACGCTTGTAATCGAAACCCAGAGCAGGTTTCAGTAACCCATGTTGAATCTTCCTCGGGATAGCTTTCCTGTTTTGCCTTTTGTATAAGTGAATAGCATAGATGTAGATAGATATTCTTATTGGCCCCTTGTATTGTTTCCCGCTGTCTTCGGCTGAAATCTCCTACAATGGTTGCCAACGCCTCTTGAGATATTCTTAACTAATGTTTGCTTTTCGATTGAAGCAATCACTTTACGAATTTTCTTAGCTCCGGTTGGTGTTGCAGTTAGTTTTTTTTTTATTAATGTTGATACTTCATTAAATCTTGAAGTGCGTTGACCCGTGTCGGCAGCATACGTCAACTCCTCGATACTTACTTTGCTACCGCCGCGAACTATAAGCTAAAATTAACGAAAATTTTTGATACCAAACCTAAACGCATCCGAAACGGTAAGCCCGATCTGCGGGTAATACAGGAGATCGCCTACCTGTTGTCCACTCGAAATGATAATTTTTCGCTCAATAGCTGCGGCAAGTGGGACTAATTCCCGGAGACGGTGTATGTGCTGCAGCAAGAGCAGTATGCTGACGGCGTAGCTCAATGGACATGAGGGTGGGCTATCTAGGGTGTTGGTTTAAATCTAGGTATATGGGTGCCAAAGCTCGGATGAAGTACCGAAGCATACAACATTTAATAACGAAATGCCGATAGTTTAATAACACTAAGTTCCCAGATGAAGAGGATAACTTACCTCAAAGTTTTCCAAAGTCTGTTAAATTCAATAAAAAAATTCAATAAAATGCAATAATGAAGGTAATAAAATACACATAAATTTAGCAAGGTTATATTTATTGTAAAGGCAAAATAAATTTGGGTTGACTCTATACGTGTTTTGAAACATCGTTTAAAGATTTTAAGGGCATGTAGCACGATCGAAAATAAGGTTAAAAGTCATAATAAATATATGTTCACAAATTAACTGTTTGTTAAGATGTTATTGCATTTTAACATAAAATAGATTATAACTAAAGAAGATGTTCAAAATGACGTCTTTCCATTTCGATTCAGGATCTACATCTGCTTTTAAAGGAAGCGCGCACTCTTTCAAAAAACGAGTTTTTCTCGTATTATTTGGCAACAGTATTCTATTCGTTGGCACAACTCTGGAAGATCGTTTACCGGTGTTGCGTACACTAAACTTTTCAAATAACCCCAGATACTAAAGCCCAACGGGTTTAGATCGGGAGACCTTGGAGGCCAAGCAATGGGACCTGCTCGCCCTATCCATCTCCCAAGAAATTCATTGTTAAGATGTTCTCTAATAGCACGCGTAAAGTGCGGTGGAGCTCTTGCATAAACTAGAGGTTCAGTCTTAGATTTATAGGTAAATCTTCCAAAAGTTCGGGTAAAGTATTTTCCAAGAACTCGAGGTATGCAGGACCTGTTAAGCGTTGTGGCAAAACAATCGGTCCTAACAACCGTTCCCCTATCATGCCTAACCAGATGTTTAGAGAGAAACGTTGCTGGTGCCTGGCTTCAACGGTAGCATGAGGATTCTCGTCACGCCAAACGTGATTGTTGTGGAAATTAAATATTCAATTTTTAGTAAAACCAGCTTCATCAGTGAAAAGGATGTTATCAGCGAAATCTGGCCGATCAGCAGCTGTTTGAAAAAACCACTCACAGAAAGATCTTCTCGCTTGATAATCCGGAGCAGTAAGAGTTAGATTACCGTTGGATATGGTAGAGGTATAGGAGTTGCTCATGAAGAGTTCTCCAAACAAGATTGCTGCTTACACCCACTTGAGTCGAAATTCTTCTAACACTAGTTTCGGGATTTTCATCAATAATATTCAAAATTTGATCTTCTATCTGTGGTCTACATGCTATTCTCCGTTTTTTTATTCTCTCTGCCGTCCAGTATCAGAAGACCACTTCTCAAACGAACCAGTTTCTCTTAGTCGTTGAAACACCGTCTGAAACATCACATGCGAAGGCAGTTGGCGATCAGGAAACGTTTCAGCATAGAAGCGACGTGCTTGTAAAGAATTCCCATTAGCACGACCGCACATGAACACCATATCGCTCATTTCAACATTAGAATACGCAACCATTGTAATTGCTACAAATTGCACAAAACGTCAAATTAAACTGTCATAAAACAATAGCTGATAAGCACCTGTTTACTGCGATATGTTATATCCATGTACTACTAGGAACACTCGCTGTTATCTCGTAAACGGTTGATTTGTTAACATATGTTTATTATGAATTTTAGCCTTATTTTCGATCGTACTACATGCCCTTAAAATTTTTAAACGATGTTTCAAGACACCCTATATACTAATGAATTCTAATAATATGCTGGGCTAGTATACGATGGATCGGTTTTGCATTACTTAAGGTTACGATAAAACTAATTATTACTAAAAATAGGCTCCGCAGTCTATAAGAAATAAACACCTTATCCGAATAGTTGGTAGGAGCACAGATTTTCTCTAGGATACTTGCGTTTCAAAGTTGCTGATGACTGCGATGTTTAAACTTATGAGGTCCAGCTGTACCGTAAATCCTCACAAGGAGTGACGAAAAGAATTCATCAAATTTACGAACACAAAACTAATATTCCTTCAGTATAATTTAATCCAAAACTTCACAAAACACAACAACAAATTCTTTGATTTGAATAGGACGTGACCACGTCACGTGACTACTAGTATGGCGGTAAACTTAAAAAACATGGTATAACTCTCCAAAAAGTGAAGTTAGATAACATGATATTCAAAAAACTTATTTGAAAAAGTTGCTTAGAATTCAATTTTAAGGCTGTAGGCAAATTTTTGTAAAGATACTTTAAAAAATGTTCAAACCCACAATTTTTCCAAATATTGATTAATTGAATTACATATTTCATGTCTTTTCGTTTTTAGCAGCTCAACAGCAGTATTATTTCTAAATCTTGTCAATTTTTGCTTAATTAACACAGCGAAAACTGAAAAGTACGTTTTTGGTATGGCAGTTGTTGTTGCAAGAGACTGTATCTAGAAGCAATAAATAAAATTTTAAGAACATTTTTATTTTAAACCACTTGAGAAACATTACTTTTATTGGAAATTATAACACTTTTTTGTTTCCTGCATTAAAATGGAAACCGCTAGTATAAAACTAATAACTGATAACACTACATGCGCCCATCGAAGATATTAAAGTAGGTTTTGAAATTGGAGAACAAGGAATAATAAATAGAAGGTAAACTAAAAATAGTTTAAGGTCTATGAAACTCAATAAAAATAAATGATTAATAATAAGGCAGGTGCTTACTTTAATACTCATCTATACAAGGAAATTGATTTTTTTTTTAAATAAACATAAATAATTAAAATTCACTGTGTCCACCATTTCTTTCTGTACACAATATGGTTCTTCCGTGCACTTCTTTATAAACATTATTAAGCATATTTGGATTTATTTAATATATACTTAAATGACTTATTGGAACAACTTACTTGTCCTACACTTGCATACGCTGATGACGTGAAGATTTACGCAACGATTGAAGATTATAATGATATCCAACAGTTACAATATAATCTGGACCTACTCTCCAACTGGTGCTGGCTAAATAACCTTAAGTTGAACATTACAAAGTGTCAGTCAGTTTCATATACACGTAAAAGGAATCCACTCCCATCCGAATACCACATTAATGAAATTAAACTATCAAAACCGGACACAGTCAAAGATCTTGGCATAACGTTTGATAGCTGCTTAACATTTGTTCCGCATATAAATAGTATTGTTCAGAAGTCATCTGCACGACTTGGATTCATTATACGAAATACGAAACATTTTACTAATTTACAATTATTCAAATCAGTATACTTCTCTTTCGTCGTCAGCTGCCTGGAATACTGCTCACCTCTATGGTCTCCTTATTACGTGTGTCATCAACTTTCACTTGAGCGAGTACAGCGAAGATTTTTGAAATATGTCATTTATAAATTAGACGGGCAGTATCCTCCTACAGGATATGACTACCAGCTATTGTTAAAACGCCTAAATTTTTGTTCTTTGAAAGAGCGTCGGAATAGGCAAGGAGCGCAATTTATTTGGAAACTAGTGAATGGCGATATAGATTGCTTAGATTTGCTGTCGAAGTTGGATTTTTACGTACCTCAGTTCCGCTCCCGTAATTCCGTCACCTTTAAACTACCCACTCCCAAAACCAACCTGCTATATAATGCACCTCTCTTCAACATGTGTAAATTGGCAAACATTTACTATAATGATATATTCTGTGACTGCAAACTTCTGCGACACTAATCTGATTTTCTTTCTTTATTGAATCTTTTCTCTTCCGTCTTAATTTAAGCACTCTTGTAAAATTTTCTCTTAGAATCTAGGCATTAATTTTTACAGTATGTATGTAAGAAATTGTATTTTTTTGTAATTCTTGTCCTGTAAATGGTTTATCCGTTGGGCAATAAATATTATTATTATTTTTATTATTATTTCAGATACACAGTTTCGAATGACGGTTTCTAAATGTTCTATATTTCTAAATAGTCGGTGTTTATATGCACAATTTTTTAGGTAGCCCCACAAAAAAATCCAATGGAGATCCGGAGATCTAGCCGGCCATGGATTTTGATAGTACCGACCTATCCATCTGTTTTCAAACTGATTTTGTAACCACCTTCTTACATGAACTGTGGAATGAACACTGGCTCCGTCTTGCTGAAAATACGAACTCCTTCTTTTTGCTAATGGCATATTATCCAAAACATTCGTCAGTGTTATTTGTAAAAATAATAAGTAACGTTCGGAATTTAAACTACTTCTTAAGAAAAAAAGTCCCACCAATTTAGAATTAAAAATACCGCACCACATCAGTTAGCCCGATCGCTGATAACATTACATACCTCACAAGGGAACACCGGCGGGTGTCACCCTCCGATTTCGAGGAAACTTAACAGATCGAAAGAGTACCTTAAAATAAGAGACACGTATTTTTTTTATCGGCGTATCCGCACGATTTTGGGGTACAGCCCCCTCCAAAGTTTGGACAATTTTTCAATTTTTGCAAATATTTCCTAAATTATAACAGATATTAAATTTTCTTCTTAACATAATTTTGCAGCATATTGCATGGCGCTAAGGGTGGCGTCGTCCTTATTCGCAAAAAGTTAATAACGGGGGACTGGGTACCCCGTACCCCCAATTTTTTTTACATTTTTTCTTTTTCTTATTCATCAAAAGAAGGCCGATTTTACATAGAATACGATGATGTATAACAAGTTTAGAAAATTAATAATTGCAAAAATAGAAAAATAAATAAAGCTTCAAAATTAATAAACTTGTCTATTGATATAAATCAAATGAACTATAACAGAAATAAGTTTTTATCCTTAACATAATTTCCAGCATAATACATGGTCTCAAGGTAGATATCTTCATAAAAAGCTAATAACGGAGGACGGGGTACCCCATACCCCTCATTTTTTTAATAATAAGTTTATTCATTATTCATCAAAAAAAGATCGCTTTTTACATAGAAAACGGTGATGTATAATAAATTTAGAAAATTAATAATAGTAATAATAACTAAATATATGGAGTTCTTGGAGTGGGCATTGTGTTGCCGAATTTCAGCAATTAGTGCCAAAAGACAAAACTTTGAACATTTTAAATATACCAAAAAAAAAACGACAGCGATGGTACAACCTCTAGATGTATATGGTTTTAGACTGTGGAAAAATTTTGTTAGAACTTTTTCGGATATAGTGATTCTTATGAATTACGACATAGATTTACATCAGAGAAATAATATTATTAAGTTGCAATCCCTAACCCATAATCAGTTTTCTTTCCCAAGATTTTTCGACGTATTCAAGTACTCGTGGTGTAAGAGTGGATACGTTGAGGAAATCCTGTAGAGTTTTTGTTTTAACAAAGATGCGCAGTCTACACCCTTGTGTAGTATTTGCAATAAACCAGCTATTGTGCGGTGTCCATGGTACAAACAAAATCTGTGTTTTAAACACTTTTACACAGACTATCACTACTGTAATACTTACATAGCTTAATTACTGTATGCATATTAATCTTGTTCGCGATTGCAATACATATATACCAATAATCGCATTACAGTATGTCATGTATTTAAACATTTATAAGCATTATAATGTTTTTCTAATTCTGTTCTATTGTTTCCGAAATGTTATAATCGTTACAAATACATTAGTTATATTTATGCTCCATTGAATACTTACATTGTACACCTACATTGCACGAAAAACTTGAAATAAATTAAAAAGTATATATGTATGTATTATTTAATCCTTCGTTCTGTGTAGCAAATTTGTTTATATATACGCACTAAAGGATTATGGTATTCTAAGAATGAATAACATTTTATTAAGGAAATATATAAACGCAGTCACTAACTGCAATTGATAAAACGATTTATATTGCTACCACCGATAAAAGTTTCGTATAGTATATAGTATAAGGTAGTAGGCATAGAAAGGTTTGACCATAGCTTGTCAAGTAGATACAATTCTAAATTAAGAAGTATTTTAAATAATTGTTGTTAATGTACTATATTATTATTACAATTATTTTTATTATTAATCCTCCAAATTTATTACCATAATACTTATTAAGCAAAAAAAATTAAACAATAACTAATAGTGATAGATAATCTGTTAGGCACACATATCGTTTTGTTTCTTATAAGTGAGGTAGGCTTTGAGATTAGAAACAACAAATAATGTAGTAAACTATTTTAATTTTCTGGTAAATGAGTAATTACTACTATTTTTATATTACCTACTGTTTATTATTTGTTGTTCTCTAATTTCAAAATCTACTTTAATACCTTCGGTGGGAGTATGTAGTGTTACCAGTGCTGGGCTAACGGCTTTCACTTTAATGCAGAAAAAAAAAATTATAATTTTCAATAAAAATGTTTGCTAAGTGGTTTAGAATGAAAATATTTGTGAAATTTCATTTATTAGTACTATATACAGTCCCTTGCAACAACAATTGTGATACCGAAAACGTAATTTTCAGTTTTCGCTCTGTTAATTATGAAAAAATTGACAAAATTGTTTGAGTATCAACTAGATTTAGAAATAGTACTGCTTTTGAGCTGCTAAAAACGAAAAAAATTGAAATATGTAACTCAATTAAACAATGAGTGAATGTAGGCATCCACGGCCGGTGTCCATAGGTTTCCGGGCTGATGTGCGGTGGTCTAGTACTTGTAAATGTCGACGTTTCGCCAAACACTACGGATGGCATCCTCAGGACGGCGGTGTTGCGGTTTCGCTAGGTGCCTGATGCGTCATTTATAGTACTAGATCACGCCACATCAGCCCGGAAACCTTCACATCCAGTATCAATTAAACATTATTTGGAAAAGTTGTGATTTTTACTTTTTTTTCAATATCTTCACAAAAATTTGCACATGGCCTCAGAATTGAATTCTAAGCAACTTTTTCAAATATCTTTTTTGGATATCATGTCATCTAACCTCACTTTTTGGAAATTCATGACATATTTTTTATACTTACCGCCATACTACACTGTTGAAAATATTACGGTGTTGGCGTTAATTTTGCGCTAGTCAAATATTTTAGTGTTGATTTTACCAAACTTTGCCAGACGAGTTGACTACGCGTATTTAATAGAACAGAAATGACTAGAATTTCGTGTGAATTCTTTGTACAGATATGAGGATTAACAATTTTTCTAGACATTCAGAAGCGTCAACCAATCAGAATTTTTCCCTCGGATAGAAATATAGAAACCCCACCTATTCTAATACAGTATTGCATTATACGCACCACCTGCATTGCACGTGTATCTGTTTTCGTGTTTGATTCTCCGTATTAACATATCCAAACAAACCACCAGATGTGACTGACTTGCGAAGTGTAACCTCGTGTTATTAAACGTTAATTCCAGTGGGCATAAAAAATTTCAACATCTTAAAGATGTATTGGGAACATCTATTTACGCAATTAGTTAGACTTGAATCAAATAGCATAAACATTCACTTAATTTTTATAATGGTTCTCAAAAAATCATTTTAAGATTGGTACGTTTAGTTGAAACCAAAACTTGTGAATGGGTGGTTTTGCATATTTGTAATTGAGAAAACGTCTTAAAGAGAGAATATTATAGCACTAAGAAATAGGAGTTGCATATTAAAAAGACGTTGTGTTTAGAAAATTGTGTTAAAACACCCAATAGACCGCATTCATTTAGTTAAACACCTAGTAAATTTGTCTAGTCTAGATCAAATAAAATGTGACTAGAAGTATTTTATAATTCCACGTGTCAGTTGGACAAAATAACCCCTTAGCAATAGACAATACTTGACTATCTTTGCTCGTCAAATTTAAACTTCTATAGTTCTCGACAAAATAACACGAAAAGAGTGTGGACCTCTCCTGACTATTAAATTAGTCAAAAAAGTGTTAAAATTTTCAACAGTGTAGTGGTCACGTGACGTATGTCAAAATAAATTTTGGGGTTCCTAGACATGCACAACCTATCTCCCCAAAAATAATTTGGAATATTTTAATAATAAAAAAATTTCCCATTTGTTGCAATATTTACCCCGGTCACTAAATATTCGGATATTTAGTGGTAAGAAATAGCTATCCTTATGCTTGATGGGTGAGTTTGAGAGCTCTAACAATAAGCTGGCAAAATGTGACGGGCTGGGCCGAGCTAACAAGCGTATTGGGGCGGGGCGGGCTGCGCCGAGATAATTCTCAAAATCTGCATCTGAAAATACTATCGCTATTTCAATTGGTCAAAGCCAGTATGTGTTGTTCTCTCATATTTTCCGCAGTTATTTCGATTATAACGATGTTTTGCATTGTGGATCATCCCGAGATTAAATTAATGGTAATATTTCGCTTCTCCTGAATGACATATCAAACTCTGGGAACAGTGTACTACAATAAAGTTGTATAAAACCCACGTAGCTTTTTATTATTTAATGTGGATTCCATTTGCAGCAATATTCAAATTTTAGTTCCGTCAGTTTGAAATAAAATACATATTTTATTCATACTACGTTAATTTGCTATTTTCAAATATGTGGAATTTGCCGTTGGATATGTAAATATATTCAATAGTGTTAAAAGGGAACAAGGCATAAAATATAAAGCGGTGATCGATAAATGATGAATAACGAACATCGAAGTATCGGGAGACGTCAAATATGAATATAGAATCTATGACGTCAAATTAGTGACTGCCATGAGGAACTGCTTTTAGTTTCGTACAGGCTAATGGATATTTCATTTTCACATGTTAACTCAGCTCTTGCTTAATTGAAATTCATTTTATTTAGTAAAAATGAGAGTATGAATATTCATGATAAATTTCCTAAAATTTCAGAAATTTTAGAATATTGTAAAGTGAACTATATTTAATGCATTCGAGTATCGCTTTAGCATTGAAGCAACCAGTTTATTTCTAAGAATCAGAAAAGTATTAAAATTAACTTCAATTTGAAAGTGGGTTGTGTATATTTTCAACTTTCCAAACAAAATGCATTATTTTGTATTAACAATAGGCTAACTTTGATAAATACAAAACCAAAACAGTAAAGAAACTGCATTGAAACATACCTCTTCTCCTCAGATCCGCAATCGTAAATCTTTTATTACCACCTCAGTGAGTTTTATTATTCGCTACTTCTAATTCCGGAGGCAGCTGCTGTATATATGAAATATTTATAACGATTCTTATATAGGCACTTTTTATGTGTACTTTTATGCATTTTCCACCCCACTGAGCTACATGCGTGTAGCTTCGACGTATATAAAAAGGGATAGTTGTAAAAGTTCTCATCACGAACCCGTGAATGAATATTTGGTGGTACAGAAAGAGAAATATTTTCATTGAATAATATGAATGAATTGATCTTTAGGATTAGCCATTTTATGATATTTTTTAGCGCAGTGTAAGTTGTGGGGCTGACGAAGTACGTAATAACTTTATACTGGTGTTATTTATTTCTGCACAACAGGTTACTTTCAAACAATTACTTCGTTTTCTTAAACGACAATCAATAGACACATACAATATAGGATCAAGACGCACTTCGCTCATTTATTAATTCGTGGTACCTGATCCCGGAATTCGTGAATTCCCATTTCTAATCTACGACCGAATGAATTAAAAACAATATATAGCCTTGTGGCCAGTACTTGCCAAGCTAATCCGGCAAAACGCTGACATATTACCCGCCGTTCATAAATCGGGAGCAAAGGTGTGAGCTCTGATGTTTTTGAAATGGGCGCCACCTGTGGCTAGCAGTGAGGAAGCCAGGATTCGGCAATAAACAACACTAATATAAGTTTAAGTAGGAATTTAATATAATTAAAAGAATAACCTGTAAAGTTATAGTAATATTACATGTATAAATTAAGATAACTGTCCACTAGGCATCAGTAAATAACACGTGGTGAAATTGGAAATTTTGCTGTAGGGAGATTTGCGTCAATAAAAACTGGTTCAATAGGTCTATCGTCTTAATCTCTCAATTTTTTGGTAAACCTAGCTTTAGCATTACAAAATATACAAAATTAATACGTTACAATTTCATATATGAAACATTGTTTCGCAAAAGTCTGTTCTTTTTTATCTTCCTCGAAAGGCTTATGTGCACAAAATGTAGCTCTCTAATTTCATTGACTGCCTTCATTGACTTCTACAATAATTAGTTCTTCCTCAGACACGTACAGATCAAAATCAAATATTAATATAAAAATTTTTGAAACACGTATTGCTGTGTACTGATTGAATTAATTGAAAAATGCAAAATGAATTACAAAATGGCAACAGTGATATACAAAAATGCGTCTACTCACGTCAATAGTCAAACAAGGAAGTCCTTAATAAAACTCTACAATTGTTTTTCTTACAACAATCCCTTTCTCAAAATCGTACAACACAGTCGTATTACAATCGACAATATTCAATAGAATCCGCATTAAATCTACACAAGCAAACAATAGACATATGAATGAATGGATTTAATTTAAAAAAACTTAACAATTAATTAATTAAATCATACAACTCTTTAACTAAATTTATACAAACCAAAATAAAATTGTGAAAAATTCTCGGTAGATTGAACAACAGCTGATTTAGCAAAGAAACCATAACAAGCAAACTATGCAACTAAAATACACTCAGCGAAATGTGGGTTGTCTAACCACAGCAGTATGTTAATTTTTTCTTAACTTTAACTTTTTCTTAACGAACCCCCAGCCAGGGTCCAAATTAGCCCTACAAAATTAACCTACTTACCTTGAATTAACTTTTGAATATAGTTCATTTAACGCGATTACTAGGAACCTTTTCAGTTCATCAATTGGTCACAATGGATAATTATGAATTTGTTTAATAACAAAACGTTTCGATGAAAATATTTACCGCCATGTCAGGTAATCGTCAATATAAGTTTTGTGTAGTGAATTTGTAATATATTAGATTAATTTTCAAGGAAAACACAATTAATTCAGGTAAATTAAACTGATTATATTAAAATAAGCAAATTTCGGCAATAAGAAAATAATAAGAACACATGTAAATCAGTTTTCAAATGAGTAAAAAGCAATTCTTTTAAACAAAATAAATAATTACTTAAAAATCGAATTAGAGCGCTTTCTTGTATCAAATCTTTACAAAGTTCTGGACCACTAATCATTTGCATGTTCTAGAAACTCAAATAATGATTAAAATGAATCAAGAACATGTTTTGAAGTGAATTTAACAAGATGATGAAATTTAATCTGACTTAATAGGAGTAAATAAACCTATGCTATACTTTAAACTTCTACAGGAAACAATAATTCCCTACGCTTTTCAAAAAACGTAAAGTATCTTTAGATTTATTTATCTCCCTCAATAAATAATTTTGTAAGTAAGAATTACTAGAGTTTCCGTTAAATTACATTATAAAAATCTCAAAATTCTCATTTAAATAGTCGTGTTTCGTTTCGTTTTTTTTTTTACGTGTTATTTTACTAAATCTGTAGTTTTATAGTTTAAGTATATTGTTACAAATTTATTCAATATATTAGTGTAAAAGTAATCATTCTATTATTTCACCTTACCAATCTCGAAAGAAGTTTATTTGGTACCCATAGTAAGGGGTTGGAGAGGAAATTATCACCGGTAAGAGAAAGCCGACGAGGTGGGCAAGTCGACAATCTTTAGGCTAACTAACGGCCCTGCTTCGACTGACGGAGGAAAACACCGTTGGGAGACAACTTTGGCTAAAATTACTAAAACCATTCGCTACCGAACAAAAAGTTTGTTTCCCAGCAGTGGCTCGCCGGTCAAAAGGGCAGGAGGGGTTGTCTGTGAGCCGAAATTTGGCTTGTCTTATTTGAATTTGGGCTGACCATCCCCAAAAGTTTCCAGACAAGAAAACCCGTTCCGTTACAATTGTACTTTCACTAATTGGTGAGCATTACTTTTTATATATTCTATTTATTTTAGCAAATTGTAGAGTATTTTTTTTATATAAATACGATTATTTTATAATTTTTATGGCATATTTTTTTAACACTTCTGTTTACCCACGCTTAATTTCTTAATCTCTCTACTCCATTTTTTAAACAAATCCTCTATTTCTTTTTTTTTTCCATAGCACGTCCAGATAACAATTTAGGTTTTCACAAGCTTTCATTGACAAAGGTGTAAGCTTGTTGCAAGGTTCTGTCAAGGTTTCCAGTTGACACAAGACAAGGTTTTCATAAGCTTGTCTGTAAAAGCATTTGACAAGTCTAGAATGACAATGTTGAGCCAAGCTTCAAAGAATCTGTATGTATATATTGCAAGGGTGATATTACACTGCGACCTAAAAGATCTATTGTGTCCCCTATTCTTGCTGTTTTACAGCTGGCCTTCAAATCCTAATCATTTCAGAAAGTGTAGGATATCAGAAGGCCCCAGGTTAGGTAAGTCTCCCTCTTCGATTTCACGTGCTCCCAGGTGCAACGCCCTTGAGTTGCACCGTGCTACGCAATTTGAGAGGGGATGGATGCAATTCTGTTTCCCAATCTGTTCCAGTCGTTTTGCTTCTACCTTTGTTCATTCCTTGTGAGGTACTCTCACTTTGAAGTGGAAGAGTTCTTATGGAGGTCGTGCTTCAATTCCTCTTTATTAGCGATGTCGTCCCGCTAATAAACGTCCTTCCTCCATGGTTGATCCCACGAGTAGTTAGGGAAAAAAGGTACACCTCCACAATAAATACAATGGGGTGCGCAGGTGCTCCAAGGTTGTACTAGTAGACTGGTCTTCTATCCAGCCACGCATCTCATCAGCCTAGTCCGCCACCTTAGGATTTAGGTTTTTGTTGAAGTTGTCTCCTCTCAGTCCGTGCAGTTAAGCCAAGCCCCCCCCCCCCCATCCCTTTCGGGACCTGGTTTAACAATTGGGCTTTCGTTAGCCGAAAGCAACAACTGTCATCGTTGTAGAACCCTGTGCAAACCCTTAGCCACGACGCGACAGCTCTGGCGAGAGGGGAGTGGTTCAAGGTAACGGTCTTCATTCACCCTGCTCCGGTTTTAAGCAGAGAGGACGAACTTATAGCCGCCACTCTCTCGTCTTGAGCGAACCCTGACAAGATGGCCTTTCCCCTATCCACCACCCCGTGGACGCGCTTGGTAGGTACTCCCAACCCCCAGGAAGCTTCAAAGAAAGCTTATACAAACCTTGCGACAATAAAAACAAAATAGGAATTGGGATATATTATGGCGCACTCGCTGTTTTAAATTAAAACTGAAACAGCTCAGACACAACATAAACGCACACGATACAACAAACAAATCAAACAATGGCTGTCGATGACAACAGCGGGAGGGCGGTTAAACAAAAAAAAACATTACTCAATGAACGATTCACTCTGGTAATACACGAGGCCACCGTAAATGATACAATAACCTTGTCACAACGTTTTCATTGAGAAGGATATGTAAATCTTGTTACCGTAAATGCTAAGGCAACCTTGTCTTAATGTTCTATTACGCTTGTTGTCGTAAATGATAAATAACGTTGCCATAACATTTTATTGTCAAGTTTATCGTCGAGCAAATGAAAAGCTTCTCGTAAGCTTTATCTGGGGACTGACTATTTTAAAAAAAAGTCATCGTATGTCGATCGAGTCGGACTTACGAAGAAACTTACAATGTAATATTGCTCTTTTAAGCTGTTTATAATGTCAAATTATTGTTTCTATTAAATTATTTTTACATTAATTCTTTTAATTTATTGTTAAACTCACTGATTTTCCCAATCTGTCAAATCAGTTATAGGTTTCTATCAAATGCAAACAACAATTGATCATTTCGACCGCTAGATGTCTATAGTGGTGACATTTACATTTAACTATTTTTTAAATTTAGATGACTTTTATTTCGATTTCTTTTTTTTTAATGTTTTTTCTTAATAAAATGTTGTCTTGTAATTGTTTCGTGTGATTAAGGTCATATCACATTATATATAATTTTAGATTTTGACATATAAAAGTTTGAATCGGTTTTATTTCGAAAGAACATATTTTTTTTACAGAGTTTTTATCCTTCAAGTTCGACATGATGAGATGACATGAGATATAAATTTTCTCTGCCATTGACTGGAGTTAATGAAGTGTTTATTATAAATTCTCGTTTACGTCTAAAATTAATTTTCATTTTGAGAATAACGATCTTTTACACTAATTTTAATTTCAGAACAAAAAGGTCCTTGAAGGTAATACAATTTTCTTAATTCATTCTCTTTCGAGACATAAATTATCGTTAGTCAGACGGTTGTAGACAATATACTCACAGCCATTTGTTTGATGGAAGGAATGGGAGATACAATTACATCGACGAGACGAAAAAAGTCAGACAAAAAAACGGCAGCAAAGAAACGAGATAACAAGGGAGGGATATCCAGAGAACACTGAGAAGATAATTGCATCACGATGATTTATATTAATAGTTCAACGGATGTCTGTCTGTGCTTATAATCGGATAATTAATAAAACTTCGCGTATTACAGGCTTCCGAAAATTCAAATTTATGTATCTGTTTTGCGGATGTACAGGGATAAGGGAGGCGTCGGTTCAGGAATGCTAATTTCCAGAATAATTAGAATTTGATTGATTAAGTTGCTTGGCAGTTATTATTAAATTATTAAAGGGGTCTTGGGGGATGAAAAATGTTGTTGATTTAATGTTTTATACTATGGGTCTGTTCTAGAGAAAGTATTTTCAATTAAAAGAAATTGTTTTAGGATCTAATCGTTCAACTATGAAAGATCAACAGTGAACATCGTTTAAAGTTTTACCCATTATAGAAAACATTTATTGTTGAGATATAATCACACTATCAACATTTATTTAGTAGTGAATTTCCTTAAAAACTTCAGAAGTAACATATCCAAAGATAAATAAGTGTCAGAAGACTGATGCAAGTATTATAATAATTATTTAAAATTCCAAAAAAAGGAGTTTATACGTTCGCGCAAAAATAAATGCGCAGTGAATGTAATTCAAAGATATTGTCAATCAACTTCGTGGGTGGTTTCTGTATTTAGCCGAATGTACAGAGTGAAGTGTTTTAGCACAGTATACAACGAGTAAGGATGAGCTCGCAAAATCCTTTGTTATTTTGACTTTTGGTGGTCTGTTTTCAATGACCTTCAACTCTAGCTGCCATCTTGTAAAGCTGTTGCCGAGAATTTTCAAACGTGTGGAGTAATTTATATTTGAAAGGAAGTAGGAAAATAGATTGCCTCGTGAACCGGACATTGGATAAAGAGTAAGAAGGACTTGCTAGTATCTGCTGCTGCTAGTGGACTGCTAAAAGACCATCCTTGCATAATATAGTTGGAGCAGCACAGTGCACGTTTAGGGAGCTTAGGAGAACTCTAATTTGGCTTTGGAGAGTGAGTTTCCCATCAATGCCCAAATCAGTGATATCCTTCATCTTTTCTTGGAGGGGGTTATCCTGTTGTCCTTGAAAAGAAATTCTCTCAGAGCTATTTCTTGGAGTCTGGGGATGTCAACTATTGGTGTTGCAGTAGTTACAAGCTTTCGCTCTTACATTGGTTGGCCAAATCTTATGCTTGCATTTTCCCAATCGGTAGAGTACTAGGTTCTCACTGTTTGCCTTGAGTCCTTCAACAATATGTTTATTGTCTTTACTACATCTTCATTAGGAAGTGGTCTTTCACCTATCCACCAATCAACCGCTTCTTTTTTACATAATATCCTACCATAGGTGTGTGTGTCATTTATGTCTTCTTTCCTTGGGGTTAAAATCTTGTGAGAATTCGATACTTGATCGCTCGCTCTTTGTCTATGGATATTGGATATTTTATGTTCATTGTAGTCATTGCACTGGCCAGGGGATTTGGGTCTTTTTTGCATTTTCCGGATCTTTCTATTAGTTTCATTAGAGTTTGTTCTCTTAGTATTTCGACCTGGAACTAGCACCAAGTATTTTGCTTATATTTATATTTATCATGTTTGAAATGGAATCTGCTAAATATTTAGGTAGTTTACAAAACGGGCTCTGAATATATGATGCAATTGGTTTTATGGGTATTGCTGTGTTTCAAGGAAATCACACGAAGGTACCCTGGCGTCTGTATAAACCGGTAAACGAGGTATCTGGTCAAAACATTGTTTAAATTTTCATATAAATGAATTTATAACGTCCATAATATTTTGAGGTTATTATCATTTCGTATGAGATTAAAATTCTGAAGTTTTATAAGTTGGCAAACGTGGTTGGTGGTTTTCTGTTCTCTTATGATAGCGCGGGATATTTTAAAAGTTCCTTTTTGAATTAAAGAATCTAAATTATATTGGATAATTGATAATACTTGTTTGAATATCCCAAATAACTATCCTCACCTTGAGTAAGAGCTCTCATACCATTTATATGTTTCTGATATAAACTTATTAATAAATTATACATGTTATTAATGATTACACTGTTTTATTAACGAAAGCACATTTGATACATTGAATTATTAAGAGTAAACTATAAATTCAGTATTTAACAAAGCAAAGGCATAATAATAAACAAGTTAGTGATTTAGGAGGACCCAGTCGTACAGCCCTCAGGCCAGCGAGTTCGTAACTGTAAAAATAATAGAGATGTAACTACTCATTGGTTAGTAAGAGGGGGAGACCACTAGTGCGCATGATCTGGGGTGGTAAACTTTAGATATCTTGGATATATACGGTATTTTATAGCCATCTAGTGGAATGAGTTTGCAATGTGTCTATCATTGTAGGAAGGTATCTGCAAAGAAAAGGCAGATGTAATTAGAAAGTTATTTATTTATTTTTCTTTTCCGTAAAAAACATTAGCCGGAAAAATCGCAATAGTATATTAGGTTTATGAAGTTTAAGTGGTTCATACAATTTTGAAAGTAAAGCGTTATGTATTTTATATTTCGGGGTAGGTTAGTGGATATAAGATTTTTTTTGTTCCCAATCAGTAATAATGTCATTATTTTGTTTTTGATATTGATTTCAGATTTGAGTGTTCTATATGTTTTATCATCTTGTAGAATATTTAAGATTTGAGTTTGATGTTCTATTGTATTAAGAATAAACAGTTTTATTGATTTTGTCAGGTTGCAGTATGGTGATTTGGACGTTGTTTTCTAACAAATTCGGTATCCTTATGCTTTAATGGGGGATAGGATTGTTGCACATATTTCTTTGGAAATAGTTGTTCCAAGTATAGATTTTTTTTTAATACATGACACTTCTATATCTAAATTTTCGGGAATATGTTCCTTTTTGTATGAAGGAACAACGAATTGTTCATCTAAAGCTGTCCTTAGTTCATCAGAAATTGACCTGATATCGGTAACATTATTATTTTTCTATTATGAATATTTATTGCAGTCGACTTTTACTGTTCATATTAATCGGATTGTGCCAGAACGTGCCAAATTATAGAACTGGGTATTCGCTGTTATTTATACATGCAGGCTCACACAAAAACTTAATAAAATACATTATTAACATATAACAATTTGTATTAGATTTTTTGACCAGAAGCAAAGTATCCAGAAATTCTTTATTTAAATAAAAAATACGCTAATATCGTAGGATTATACACTGATGATACAGATAAGTTGCAACACCTTATCTGAAGAATTTTCAAAATAATAGGTAGCCTTTCCATATGGTAAAGCCGCAGTCATTACTGTTGACATTAGATAGGTTATGAGGAAAGCTAATTTAGTGACATATTGATTTGGGTTTACTCAACTACAGCAAAGCCTTGAATTGTATTAAACAGTAAACGCTTTGGAGAAGACTGAGTATTATTTCAAGGCTACCTTCTCCTTCTTGTGATTGCTGTCATGGTCACTTTTAAGGCATTAATATTGTCCCTTTTCTCTGCCATCTATTTCTGTACAAGATATGAAGGGTTCTGCATTTTATCCGGAACTACTTGCTAAATCTATCGTGGTGTTGTTTAAATTATCTTTACGAAAGCATACACATTGCTGGTTGTTGAAATTCAGTAATGAACATAGAAATATGTTCAGAAGAAAGCATTTTGTTCCACCTGTCGTGGAAAATTTTACTAACGTTAGCCCTTCTATTGTAACGGAACGGGTTTTCTTACTTGGAAACTTTTGGGGGATGGTCAGCCCAAATTGAATCGAGCAAGACCTAGCCTCGTTTACAGGTAACCCCTCCTGCCCTTTTGACCGGCGAACCACTGCTGGGAAACAAACTTTTTGTTCGGTAGCGAATGGTTTTAGTAATTTTAGCCAAAGATGTTTCCCAACTGTGTTTTCCACCGTCAGTCGAAGCAGGGCCGTTAATTATCCTAAAGATTGTCGACTTACCCTTCTCGTCGGCTTTCTCTTACAAAATTGTCTTCCTCTCCGGGTCTTTGCTAAGGGTTCAAGCTGAACTTTTTAAAATGACGAAATAATAGAACGACTTATATTTTTTTACAATTATATATTGAAAATTTTAAGACATTGAAATTGAACTAACAAGCTACACAATTAAATGAAATAACAAGTGAACAAAAAAAAAAAACAAAATCACAATTATCTTAATGAATATTTTAATATACTATATTGTCGTTTAACACAAGCAGAAGTAATTTTTCCTTACAAATTTATTAATTAAGGGAGAGAGAGAGAGAGAGAGAGAGCGAACGAGTTACGGTTTTTATGTATTTGCTTTGGTTAGTTTTAAGCAGAAATTTTGAACATCTTACCGGCCGATGTGGGTAATTAATTCTTCTCGTAATCCAAATTATAGGGCACAAAACTTACACAACACTCACAAAAATTTAAGCAAAATAAAAGGGGGAATTTAAACGGACTTAGCACAAAATCACTAATCACCTCTCGAGGAAAGCTTTTGCTTCCTGTTCTCGAATTTTTTTAGGCTTATTTTAAATGCAAAATTTTAAAATGAGAAGTTTTAATTTGAAGAATTAGAAACACTCGACGAAGGGGGCGCGTGCTTATTCCTGAAGCTAAATTGAAGGACCGCGGACTAATTAATTGAAAACTGCTATGTTAAGGGTTTTTTATAAACTTTGATTGTGACGTCATTTCGCACCGATAACTAGTTTCGCTTCTCTTTACAGGAGGGCGCAAGTATGACCGAAGGCGTCATTTTTCTGACTTCCAATCATCCTACTTGAGAAGAACGTGGGAACTGCTGAACGGCATATGTAACATACAATAAACAAAGAAGCAGATAACATACAAAGTAATACCATATTATTTTAATTACGCGAGTCTTTAACGAAAATAGATTATTATTTCCTGTTAGGTAGACGCTACTCAGCAAATGCCATCAACTACGTATTAACAAAATGAATTTAAATTCTCGCATCATACAGGATGGAATTTCGAATTCTTACACTATCATTGTATCGTTCTGAACACTGTACTATGTGTTCTATTTTATCCATCAGCACATTTAGTTCACTATAATACATGTGTATAAAACTCTAATTCTCCTACTTGAGAGCATGCATAATTTAATGTCACATTCAGCGAGTTGAATTATTCACCGACGCGACGTCGAGGCTAGGTAATCTCCTTATTATTAACCATTCTGTATGTAAATACGCATCTATACGGTGCCTTTACCTGCTGTACTCGCTAGAGGTTCAATTTAAATGTAGGCATTATGAGGTTAATATCTATATAGTCGTGGTGGCAGACACCAGGATCCTTGCATTAAGGCATTTCATGGAAGTTGATAATATAGATGCATTATATACTGCATGGGATGAATTTTTAAAACACAGTAGAGCATGCATAAACGCAGGCTGCTGTAAAATAATTTTATTTAAAACATTCAGAAGTTTGGAAGGAGCAGGGGATTGTGTTAGCATTGCAAACGATGTTACCGAAGTTGTAGTGTCATTTAAACTAAAATAGAAATGTATATATGTAGATTTACGATGCTCAAACTGTATTTAAAGCAGATTACTAAATAACGAATGTGTAAGCGGCGCTCCTATTATACGTAATGATAACCATCAAATATAAATTAGGCATTTATTATGGTAAACAATGTTTATGTTCCTCTTCAGGTTTCGCCAGGTTATTACGTATGTAAAGCCTAGCCTGTTAATCGTTCACAGGCATGCAAAGACACGATTCTTGCATAGCTAACTATCTAACATTATGTATCTTTCAGATTACTTCTTGCCTCGATAAAGTATAACAACTGTTACAAAGTAAGTTACGGTGTTAGTAAAATATTGCAAGCTTGAAGCGTCCCCCAAATATTAGCATTTGCATTAAATTTAATCCTCTCTCGTTATATAAGCTCTTTTAAAACGTCACGCGTAGTTATTTACATTATTGAGATTAAATTTTCTAATACATCATAGTATGCAAAACGTTTTCTCTACACCGGGTACGTCTAGAAAGTGATTCGAGCTTACAGCTTTTAAAGTATTTGCGATGCAAAGCCATTGAAAAGTGTCCCTAAAGCTATCGGGCTGAAATTAAAGCAAATGAGTGCTTCTGTCACACACATTTTGTTGCTACAATATTCTTTTTTTTAATATTTCGGTGCTTTTATAACTACTAGGGCTGAAACATATATGCAAATAATCCTGAAATGGATGGATGAATAATTATTATAACCCTAAAATAAACAACAAATTGCTCCTACTGAGATCATTCAAAGAGATTTTATTTTTTATTTACATGTTCAACCATATGAAGAAAAACAAACTGAAAAAAAAACTATAGTAAACCCAAATATATACAGTTTAATATACAAGGTGAGTTTTTTATCTTGAGATAACGGAATATCTCTAAAATACTGCATCAAATCAAAAAAAGATCTTAATAAGATTTGTTATAATATAGGGAGCTCACATAATGGTGCCGAACTCGAATCCCCCCTCCCCCCCCCAGAGTGGGAGGGGGGGGGGGGACAACTTTGAAATCTTAAATGGGAACCCGCATTTTGTATTGCAGATTCGGATTCTACGCTATCAAGTGTAGTTTTTGTTTGAAACTTTTTTTCGATTCGTAACATTGCGCTGTAATCGCAAAAAAAATTGTGAACGTCTAGAAAAAATACACAAAAAAGAGAAGCAAGCAAACATGGTTTTGTGTTTTTTTTTATTTTAGCACAAACTACTATTTCAAAAAGCCATGTGATCGAAACTGTGCCCCTGACGAAGTGGAAGGGCACATTTTCGAACACATTTTCTGAAATGAGTATGATAAAGTAAAGATCTTCGTTGTTGAATGGCCGCTGAGTTTCAGATCATTATCAACAGCGATCGCTTCTAAGGCATTGTAACACTGAAGTACTAGGCCCGAAGCGATCTTATAACTGCTAAGGGCTTTAAGGGCAGCTTGGTTGTCACTGTAAAGGACAATACATCGTCTCTTAATGCCCCTTGCTAAAATTTCATCGGCACCATGCAGGATCGCCAAAACCTCAGCTTGGAAAACCGTAGCGAACTTACCTAATGCCAACTCTAAGTTGAGCTTAAGGTCTGGAGAGAAAACTCCCGCACCTGTCCCTGTTTTTGTCTTTGATCCGTCTGTATAGACAGCAATCGAAGGCAGTGATTCGACGCAAGGGTCGACATGAACGCGGTAGTGTCTGCCGAAAGCAAACACGGAAGGTACACAGTCCTTCGCGGCACCAAGAAGAGGCGCTTACATATGCGCTGCACATGCTTCAGGTCATTTCTGGCTACCACTCGTCCCACCCTTGGCCACCAGACGAGGGCACCGTAAGTTAGCATGGGTCTAATTATGGCAGTGTACAGCCACAAGGTAATTTTCGGGGAGAGCCCCCAAGTCCTACCCAGCACGCGACGACACTGCCAAAAGGCCTTACATGCTTTCTCGGCTTTTGTTTTGACATGTTTGCTCCAGCTCAGTTTTCTGTTAAAAGTGATACCCAGATACTTGACTTCGTCCGAGAAACCGCGAGCAGTGCCAAACAGTTGTGGTGGGCGAAGTTTTCCCAGCTTTCTTTTGTTAGTAAAGAGTACCATCTCTGATTTATCTGGGTTTACAGAGAGGCAACGTTCTCTACACCAGTTTTCGGGAGACCTTAGAGCAATCTGCATCAAATCACAGAGCACGCTCTCAAATCTTCCATCAATGAGGATCGTAATATCGTCCGCATATGCAATTGTGTAGAAGCCAGATGTGTTCGGCGCACGAACGAGATCATCTACCATAAGGTTCCACAAAAGTGGTGACAAAACGCCTCCTTGGGGACAGCCCCGATTTACGCGCCCCCTCACATTGGCACCTCCCACACTTAGTTCTATTGCCCTTTGCTCCAACATACAGTGTAGCCATCTTACAAGGGCCGGCTCAACACCGTGCTTGGCTAGGGCACTGACAATACTGTTGACAGAAGCTTTATCAAAAGCTTCTTCTACATCTAGGAACACACGCAGGATTGATATTTTATTGTCCAACGATCTCTCTATCCGCCGCACCACTGAGTGGAGGGCAGATTCGGTGGACCTTCCCGGGATGTACGCGTGTTGACTTCTGTCGGCGTGTGAAGTGGATACAAAGGTAAGACCACCTTTCTTATATAACGGTCGCACAGTCGTTCCAAAGTCTTCAGCAGAAAACTGGTCAAACTTATCGGCCGGTATGATTTAGCCAAGGTATAGTCGGAACGCCCTGGCTTTGGTATGAAAGTCACTCTTATTTCTCTACATTCCTCAGGTACGTACCTCCAAGCAATGCACCCCCCTGAACAGTGTCACCAATGGGCTGAGCAGAGAATCCGCGCCCCATTGTAGTAGGATAGGAAACATACCGTCCAGGCCAGGTGACTTGAATGGTTGAAAACTTTTAATTGACCAAAGAATCCGGGGTTGTTTTACCACCCTTTCCGCCACCGCCCAATCCTCCTCAGTTGGAGGGGAGCCATGAGGTGTATTGTAAATCATACTGCCCGGAAAGTGAATGGCTATAAGTATCTCGGCTGTTTCTAGGGAGGTCGACGAAAAAGTGCCATTCTCTCGTTTTAACAGTCCCAGTTGATGACTGGTGTCTTTGCTTAAGACTTTCTTTAAGCGGGCAGCCGTAGTGGTCGATTGGACAGAGTCACAGAAGTTTCTCAAAGCTCGCCTCTGACCACAACGGATCTCCTTCTTATATTGCCTACAAAGAAATTTGTAAGCTTCCCAGTCCTCCACAGATCTGGTTGATTTAGCTCTATTAAAGAGCTTTCTAAGTTTGGTTCTCATCTTAGAAAGAACTCGACGATATTACATAGGTAATGCGAGATTATATTTTAAAAATCTGCGATATAGTAAACTGATGATTCTCATGTTACTATATTTCTATACAATAGCATTTTCGAATTGTTATTTCTCAATTAATTAAGTAAAGAATATTTTTTTTATGCATTTAATGGGAAAATTAAACAAACAATTTTCATAAAATCGATTTCTTTCCTACTTTTCCAGACATACTGTATATATAGAACTTGAACTTTTACATTTTAGAAATCGTTTTCAAACAAATTCATTCTTATCACGCCGGGCCGGTTTAAAATTGGTGTCAAGTGAACAGAATCCCGGACCTGCCTACTTAATTTTCCATTACTTACGAATTTAGGTTAAATATATCTGCAGTAACACTAACAATAACCGATGGATTTCAAATATTTTCCAATCCAAGCGAATGTCAACTCGAATTTACGGTTTTCGACGAGGGATTATGGAAATACACGTCTTTCGAGATACACGCCCGGGGCAATATTACGGAATGAATTTCACACCGAAGAAGACGAACATGTCGCGCTACTTCCTCAGTCTTCCTTGCTAGGCGATGGAAAGATATTGCTTTTGAATCAGAGTCGACAGGTCTGTAATGCGGTAGTGTCGAGGGATATAATCCCCGACGAACATTTTCTATACATGTGAAGCGAAGTGATTATAAGTTAGCGTAATAAGATTCTGAGGTTCCGTCACTTTTTTAGCAGATGCATAATTACTGAAGACGTGCAGGACTCACCCACTGCATCGCCGTAATAGACATTCCATAGAAGTAGTAAAACTACCCAGATAGAAGTGTAATCCTATACATATAATATAGTTATCGCTTACTTATTTTAATAATATTAATATTAAACATGCTAATTAACAATCAATTTTATTTTTCAAAAAGGGTTAAATTACAGATAGTGCAGGAAAAACCGTGAACTGAAGATTGTGGCCTAAAATAAAACTGCACTTCACTCAAAATTAAACTAGGACAATGCTATTTCCTATACAAAGCAAAAGATTTGTTTGTTCAGGAAGATAATCCAAAATCCTTCAATTTCAATCCACATGGTTTCAAATTAAAATATACTAAGCGTGGACAATTACTAGAAATTTACACAAAATAAACTAAATGCAAGAACAATGCTTCTACTCACCCAACCCAGGTGATTGATAATTAAAACAAAACAGCAAATTGAATAACGGAAAAATTAATTCTTTAAACTATAAGTGAGAGAATAAAAACTAAAAATTATCTTCCTAAACAAAAAATAATAATTGATCGTATATCTATAAAGTGCATTCTTCAATATATTAACAATTATTACCATAAGAATTCCTTGATTGGCTATATAAAAGACAATTAATGCGAAAATTTTCAATATCAAAATGAAATACAAAAAGGCAACAATAAAATATAAAAATACGTCTACTCACGCCAATAGTCGAACAAGGAACTCCTGAACAAAACTCTACAATCGCTTTTCTTACAAAAATCCATCAAAATCGTACAACGCAGTCGTATAAATAATACGCCAACAATCAATGGAATCCGCATTAAATCTACACTAGCAAACACTAGACAGATAAATGAATGGAGTTAATTTGAAAAAAAATAATTAAATCATACAATAAACTCTTTAACTAAATTTATACAAAATAAAATTATTGTGAAAATTCTCGGAACATTAAACTCAAACGAACGGAGTAAACATAACAACAAAACTATGCAACTTAAAATACACTCGGTAACGCGAGTAGTCTAACCATAGCAGTATGTACATATTTTATTTCTGGTATATATTTTTTTATTCCAATTTTTAAAATGATAAACAATTTTAGCTAATAAGCGGTTTGTGCTTTACATCACTTCAATTTAGGACATACCTTTCATTTTGAAAACATAATAATACTAGAAACCGAAACAAACTACAATAAAAGACTTGACTTATGAAAGAAATGTGCAACATAAAAAACCCAAACAATCTATTAATCATAGAAAAGACATTAATTCACTTAGTTTAATGTACAATAAGTACTAACCAATTGCCTACATTTTACTCTAAAAAAAATAAACAAATTATTGCATGTAATTATTTTATAAACATTGTTTGCTTGCTTTATAGTTAATTGGAAATAGTTGCTTGACAAAGTTGTTATTGTAAACAACGAAACGATCGTAGCAAACGAAAAAAAATAAAACTTAGATAAAGTTATAACCGTGTTACTGTATCAATCTAAAATCCAAGGAAAGTACAAGACGTAAATGCAAAGTGAATGTGTATGTACATATGTAGTACGTGCACTTATAATGAGTTGGTCGATAATTTATATCTTTTCCAGATCCGAATTCGAGTACCGGATAGTGGATCCGAATCTGAATTTTATCAGTTACCAACAGTACTAGTGTAAACACACCTATAAGTACTAAGTAATTACATTTCACATTAAATTATGCTAAAATACAGGAAAAAAACAGGAACTGGATTTTTTAAAGCATACTTCCGATTATTGTGTACCAATTTTTGATATAATATTTTTATTGTGTTTACATTAAATGTTTACACTCGTCACAGTCAGGTATTCATAATAAATCAGGTACAATGAGATATGCTGTACAACAACACAAGCAACATCAAAGTTAAAAATATAATATGTATATAACAATAGGCTAACTACAAAACACTCAACGATATATATTGTAATAAAAAAAACAATAATAACGCTACTAATACCATTTATTTAATGAATATCTTAATCTCTGGGTCGTTAAAAGAATTCGAATAACGATGACGGATTGTATGAATTTCAAACTGAACTTATTTAATGCCTTTTAAATTGTTATATTCTAAAATGTGACCACCGATACCGTGAGAAACTGAGCAACTCCCTGTTTATCCGTTTGGCAGAGGTAAGTATTTGCCGCCAATTCTCAATGACTGTATTGAGGAAAGTGTTGTGAGTTCCAAAAGAAATAGACGATTATCAAGGAAAGCGCCGTATTTTTCAGTAAAATTTAACTTGTACATAGTATATTAAATAATTGTGAACGTATTAAAATACAAAATTGATTGGAAAACAAGATCTAACAGGTATTTAACTGTTTTACATCGATAACAATATAACTTAACCTATAACTTATACCCTCTGTGACATAGTTCAAAGAGGATTGAACTTCACGAGAAGATGGTGTCAATCGATGGGACTCAATGTCAACCCCACTAAGACAACCCTAGTAGTATTTACCAGGAAAAGAAAATCCAATCTTAGAACCATAAAATTGGATGGGCAAAATATAGACTGGAGAGCGGAAGTTAAATATTTAGGCCTTACCCCAGACAATAAACTTCTATGGAACAAACATGAACTTGAAGTAACCAACAAGGCCAAAAGAGCTCTGATGGTGTGCAGAAACTTGGGGTGCAGGGAAAAATTGGGGATGCAACCTAAAAATACTGCTTTGGATGTATACAGCGATAGTGAGACCGATCATCACTCAGGCATCAGTAGCTTGGAGCAAAAGAACTAATCTGGCCACCGCGAGAATTAACCTCTCGAAAATGCAAAGATTAGCATGTGTATGCATAACGGGGGCTATGAGAACCTGCCCAACAGCAGCTATTGAAGTAGTATTGGGTCTTACCCCCCTCCACATTGTAATAGAGGACGTGGCGAAAATAACCGCACTAAGAATGGTCAAGGAAGGAATAATTAGGCATAGGCCTCAATCTCCTGACGGTGATCAAACTTGGGCCCCGGGATGATATGTTAAAAAAATTTAGCTTTGTGAAGGAATTGACCATAAAGCTAAATAACAGGAGCGAGTGGGATCATAACACCATCTTGAACTTAAATAGAATGCCGTCAAATGTATACTGGCTCCAAAACGGCAGAAGGAACGGAATGGATATATTGGGCTAGAACCACATATTTCGAAAGCTGGGGAGAAACCAAGTATATTCAGGTGGAATACACGTTATTATAGATGTGTTTCAGTTCAATATGGATAGGAGGAACATCGGAGCAGGAGATTATCATCATGTTGATAGTCAAGCAGCCATCAAGGCGCTAAGTATATGAAATCAGCCCAAGATGGTCGGGAATGCCTAGGGAATTAATGAGCAGGCAAAAGAAATAAAGTAACCTCCTGTGGTCCGGGTCACACAGTGAGTGGAAGGAAGAAAAACGGAAACGGTTCGCCAAAAAAGGACTGAATGCCTTTTGTAGGCCTAACCCTTTTGCGAGTTAGTAAGCAGTACATACTGAAGAAAATAAAAATAGAAATGAGTAGAGAAAATCCAGTTACTGGGAAATCTCCAGGGAATGAGCAAAATAAAATTCTTTCTGGACTTATAACCAGAGAGGTTACAGAATGCATCAACGTTGTAAGAACAATGTTCGCATACTAAAGGAATACTTTCAGGCCATTGTAGACTGAAAGGACACCTGAGTAAGCTTGGATTGGAAAAGGAATCTGAATGTAGTTTTGTGGGAAACAGGGATGAAACACCGTACACTGCTTCTCAACTGCGTAGCACTTGGCAACTCGGGGCATTGCACCTGAAAGCATGTGAAATCGAGAGGAGACTACTTAGACTGGGTCTTGACATCCTACATTTTCTGAAGGAATAGGATTGGAAGGCCGCTGTAAAGCAGCAAGAATAGGGGACACAATAGATCTTTTAGATCGCAGTGTAACAAACATCACCCTTCTATTTACATACATACATCCATACATACAACCTATAACTTTGTTCGAACTGGTTATCTTTATTTCCTACTATTAAATGAAAATACAGCCTTATTTGGTGGAGAAATTCCTTCGAAAGTTTTTAGAACCTTGAAATATCTGACTGTGGATCCCTGATGAAAGTAAGCTGCCTCTAGTTCGCTCTTCCCATTTATCAGCTAGACAAGTACCTGCGGATAGTACCTATAGGATGGTTTTCTTTCTATCGGAGTATCTTCAATCGAGTTCTTTGCTTCTGAACCCTCGGTAAGTTTTTCCTGCTTCAATTTCAGGCGAAACGCAGTCGAACGCTTTACTGAGGTTATTAACATACATATGATTTTTCAGAGTGTTAAAATTAAGTATAAATGTTAAATATGCGCAACCGCAGGTTGCTGTATTCAGCATGTTTGTTGCATAAAGTTATAACAACTGGTAAGCCTGAGTATTTGTCTACTAAAATAGACAAAAGCTAGAGATAAATATGCCATTTTAAACGTTAATATACTATGCATATAGAATGACCTGCTTACTGTATATTAGCCCATATAGAGAATTGAGAACATCTGATCAGAGTCGCGTTTACATATACGTTGAAATTATTTGAAGTACATCAATCACTTCAGCTTTGTTAAGTAACTGGAGAAAGCGTAGCAAACAAAAGGGGTGTTGTTTTGCAACATCAAAGGATTTTTCCATCCATTCCACCTTGCACCGCGAAGTCCTTATAAAACTTTAATGAATTAGAATGTGATTGCAACGTCCATGACTTGTACGTAAAGGATGGTTATTAATTTAGAACGCTAGAAAGTAGAAAACAGTTTGTAATATAATCTTGATTAGCTGTGTGGGTGTGTTGTATATGTATATTTATTTATTTTTTTCGCCCTTGAAAGAGTGCCAAATTTGCGTGGATTTTGCCTCTAACACTGGAAATTGCTGAGTATGGTTACGTAAAGATCTCGTCATTTGATGCGATGAAGTTTCAATGACATTTAAGTCTGCTAGTTAATGGCCACTATAAAACTTTTAAATTATAGTTCCCAAACCACTTTTTCCTTATTTTTGCAGTGTGCCACGGTGCACCTTCTTGCTAAACATAAAGCTTTTATGCCCAAAACTTGCTGCTATTGGAATCAATTTTAACCAAGTTTGTTGATAAAATATGTTGGCACTCTTCTGCAATTACAGTATTATCAATGAATTTGCCAATCCGCCTACTACTCATGCATCTCCATATCATAACATCATGCGGAATTTTACCGTAAGCTTCAGGAAATATTAATGTTTGTATGAATCATCCTTTTTCGAAAATCACCTCCGCAGATATCAAAATTTTGATTCTTCGCTGAAAAATAACATTATTCCAGTGTCCAGGATATTTTGGATTTTAGCCAATCCAAACGTTTTTTCTTTTAAATAGCTGTGACTTTTCCTTTGTTCTTTAAGGAAATGCATTTAGTGAGTGAAAGAACATTATTAATTTTTATGTTGTAACAGCAATTTTTATAAAAACTTTAATCAAATCCACGTAACAATCGTCTACAGTATTCCCTGGAATATTTAAATTTGCCTCATGATTCCATTTGGCTGAAGAACGTAATTCCTTAACATCGTGAGTGGATCGTGTAATAAATGTTGTTATTTTACGAGAATTAAATCCTTTTTTAGGGAAGGATAATCAATTTCATCTTTTGGTAGCAGCTCTCATCTGTTGATCACCCGTAAGAGTAATGTAATCTGCACGTGAAGATTTGGTATGATAAATAACTAGAGTAGTGACCAAATATGGAATACCATTTTAATTTTAAATCATTAAAAGTTATTTTTTTATTAAAAAATGAAAATATGTACATGATACATAACTAAGTTAATGCAATAGTCATCAAGAAAAAACTAAAAATTGTTTAAAGTTATTTAGTGCACTCTCGCGAACGAACTCTCTCCAGTAACTGCACTAAATAACTTCAGATATTTTTTAGATGATCTGTTACGTCGATTTTTAGTTTTTACTTGATGACTATTGCATTAATTTAATTCAAATTATACACTTAAGGAAGGCATATCATCATCAAAATCGGTGGTGAAGTATGTAATTGATTAAAAAGAATGCAGTAAATAAAATTAGCATACCAAATTTAATTGTTACTTATTATTTAATATGGAATACATTCCATATTTGGAATTATTAAATAGGGCTCTGTAATTTTCGAACTCTAAAATCATGGATAACTTGATTTTTTTAAATTGAATGGTATAGCAATTTTTACATAAATGGATGTCAAATTTAATTTTCTTTCGATTTTATACGAGTGTAATTGTGTCTCCAAAGGTTTTGGAGATATTCACGATTTTTCAGTTTTCATAAGATACGTATTTCGAAGCGCCGGCCACCTTCCCTCGCATGTCACCAGGCTTGGGACTGGCTGCAGTAATAGAATGCTTAGAAAGTGGCCAACAGAACACAATACGATCACCGGAAACAAACAAAACTTGAAATTAAAAAAATGTTGAATTTACTGAAGCGCGTTGGAAATGACCATAGCAAAGATAAAAGAAAACACAACATTAACTGTAATCATAAACAGAACATTCGAACTACATACTCTGTCAATGAATGGCGTACAAACATGAGCTCTACCGCCACAGGTTACACTTTTAAATGCTAGTGCTGTCATTATAAGACAATTGTACAACACTTATTACATTAAATGTTCAAAATGCGATCCGTTTTAGGCGCTACATAGTCGAAATCGCTTTGCAACACTTTGAACATTTTCTGAGCATTCTGGTTATTCTTGCAACACTTTTAATACGATGCGCATATCATCAGGTGTTGTGGTGGCGTTCGCAGGGACTTCATTTAATGAAACCCCATAAAAGGAATCGCAGCTTTTAAGATTCTGGTGATCTCGCAGGCCATCTGTCATCTTGCTCCACGCCCAATCCAGCAGTCTGAAAAAGACACATCCAAAAACTAACGAAATTCGACAGTATGGGAGATAGAGACCATCGTTTGAACCACTCAACTGACGAGTAGTAACGAATATTTCCACAGAACCCAAATTATTCTGAAGAAATTCCATATACCCTACCCCATCAGGCGTTGTGTATGAAAGACTCAAATCTCAAAAATCCATTTTGTGGAAGTACTTCGTGTTAAAACATTCACTTTCTCGAAAATTTCGCAATGGTTGTATTTTTCTTTTTTTTGTATTTCGTTTAGTTTGTTTCAGTGGTCTTATTGTTTCCGTTGGCCACTTCTAAACGATACCAGTATTTACTGCTGCCAGTTGCAAGCCTGTGAAATACGAAGCGAGGCTGCCGGCGCTGTTCGCAAACGTATCTATCGCGAAAAACTGAAAAGTCGCGATATCTCCAGAACCTTTTGGGGAGATAGACCACATTAGAGTCAAAAATTACAGAGCCCTATTTAATAGTTCTGTAATTTAAACACACATTTAAAATAAAAAGACGTGTGCTGTTCAGATTAGCGAAAACTGAAAACCGAAGTCTTTTCTAACTTTCGTATTTCCGGAGATATTTTGTGGGTTCAAACACCGCAGACATTCGCAATGTCATGTTTTTTTTTCGAAAAACGTCATGTAATGCGGAAACGGTACAACTTAGGCCAAATGTATGCCTAAAAACGAATTGTTATTTAAATTAACAAGGAATCCAAAAGTATAATAATATACAGGGTGTTCCATTAAAATAATAAAGTTAGTATCCCACTTCCTGTACAACGGAAGTCCGTCATTACTTGAAACTAATTTTTAAAAATGTGTAGAATATTGATCTCGACCAGTAACATTTATTTGAAACATTTTTCCAAAAAAACAATAATAAATCGGCTATGGACCGTTGCATCTTAGGCTGGACACCCGGTATACCTACTTACATCAAAAACATAAGTAACTCAATTACCTAGTGATTATTTTCTTCCTGTGAATTGAGCTATTTTGTGGAACGTTTAACATGTATGGATGAATGCACATAACCTCTTCTGATATAATTATAAATTTAGATAAGTCTTCTTTGGAACATAAAACAATTCTGTCAAGACATTTTTTTATAATGTAAATAGATTCAGTTACGAATTTTAATAACGTGCTGTGTTTTGTATTATATTGATCGGAATGTGCTATCACAATAGGATTGTATGCTTGAGGTCCAATTACTGTGCTTATGCAGAGGTATATACGAATTTATTGAAACCTTACTCCTAACAAACAATTGCAATTAAGCACGAGACTTGTACACGCCGCAATATGGCAAGGTTATTAGTGTGACTAAAACCAATTTACTCAGTTGTTGACACCTACAACGTGAATTGGAATTACGACCTCGAATTTGAGCTAATTACCTGTTAGGCAGAAAATGTGCGATAGACGCACCCTTTATCCGCCTGATCACGACCCAGATAACTTCGACGAATGGAATTAACGCACCGGAACTGGTATGCGATGGCCAGTGATGTATAGCATTAATTGATATGCTACGGACACTTTTCCCTCGTATGTATTTTCTTACGGCCAGAGTAATGTATTGGTTTCTGGGGTAGGTTTTGTTTGTCGAATTAGCCGAAAAAATATATTATGGCTTTATTTAATTTCGTATCAAGGTGAGTAGAGGGTATCGACATATGAATCATATTACCGCTGTGTTCTGAGAAATTTGTTTGCTACATATTTTTGGTTCCTTCTAACCTTTCAATCTTAAATATATACGCACCTACAGAAATTGCTGCAGATTGAAGAAAAAGATAACTTTTTATGAAAAAACTTAGAAATGGAATATGAGAAGAGTGTACCAAAGAAGACACAATAATAATACTGGAGACGTAACGCGCAAATAGGAAAGAGGATGTATTAAGGCAAATGCAGTAATATACAATACATGAGGAAAACGAATAACAATGGTCAAAGGTTAACGAAATCGTAGCATAAGAACAAGTATGGTTGTAAGTTAGACTATTGTACAACAACCCAGTATGGCATAAAGTTTACTGGTTGACACCGACCAAAAAAATCTACACACAAATAGATCATGTATTATATCAAAAGGAAAAGGACAAATAAAGATGTCAGAACATTACAGAGGAAGCCTGCGCTGACTGGATCACTTTGCTAGTAGTTGCAACGATAAGACAAAAAGAGTAAGAAAGAGCTTAAAACATGTAAGTACCAAGTGGATAAACAAATTAGAGGATCCCCAAAATTAAAAGAAGAACTTTGGAAAACGTTATGGAACCCGACTATGAACGGACAAACAAAGACGTCGCCGACATACAAAAGAATGGGAAGAAAATAAAAAACAGCATAAACATAGTAGCAAGGAAATAATAGGACCAGTAAAAAAAAAAAATAAATGCTGGTTCAACCGTGTGAGTGCGCGAGAAATAGCTAAATGAAATGTAAAACGAAGCTAGACTAAAATGGATAAATAGTAGTAAAAGAGAAGAATAAGGAAACATACGAAGAACAAAAAAACCATAAGTCAAAAAAGAACATAACGCAAAGTCAGAGAGAATGTGGACCAAAGCGAAATAAAAGATAGAAAGAAAGAAACGCTGGCAAACGAGAATACAAATCATTTTTACAAAAAATCAGCGAACAAAACAAAGACGTATAAAGGGAAACCATAGGCATTAAGGACAGAACACGAAAAGCAATAGCAGAAAATCGTATGAACAGTTTAAAGAGGTATCGAAACAACACTTTAGAGAATGGTATTTATCGACCCACCGAACGGATAATCTAGAAATTCGAAATAGTATGAGAATAAATCCGTGCACACTGGTGATCATCTATTGCTCGGTACATGATTGTAATTCATAGAGGTGTGGGTCGATCTCGGATGCGTATGGATGATACAAAACGATATAAGCATACACAACGAATTGGATATAAACTGGTGTAAAACTCGTGGACAATTATCAAGCAAATATTTCCCGTAAATTGGTTAATTGTTACTAATCCCCTCTGGAAAATGACAAACTACTTACATAATAGAAGATCTTATTCAACGTCTGTTGCGAGTCAGAAGGCATTGCCTAAAGTCAAAGTTAATATGTTATACAATTTCCCCTCACCAGTTCGAACAAAAATATATGGGCTTGAACCCGAGAATTGATGCTCCGGTATTGGAACAGTGTAACAAAGGATTCTATTAACAATACATAGAATGGTCTCTGACTCTATTACAGGATTTACCAACTACTATATAGAAATGTTAACTGACCTATTACTATAGACCTCACATCTTGTAAAAATTATTTCTGATCTAGCACATTGATACATAAGAGACCGACTGTAATGCAAATCTCAATGAGACTAATAGTGACAAATATCTCTCTCATATCTGTGGTATATTACAAAAGTGACGATCAACATCAGACCTCTGTCCAGATCAATCATACGTGCTTCTTATTCAGAATATTTCTCAGCGCGAATATAATACATCATCTACGCGCGACATATACAAATATGGCATTACGAATCGGTATATCTATTTTCTCCAGACTTTCAACAGCTTTTGACTCCCTCTATTAAGAATATGGGATCAAAATCTATGATAGCCGTTATATAGAATAAATGGGTGAATAACACATTAATTTAACCGATATCATCGACCATACGCGGAGATTTAATATACAATATTGTAGCACCATCGACATCTGAATCACAGTGTATAGATGATCGTAAACTACGTCATAGAAGTGACATACATGTATGCGTATTTTGAAATAAAATACAAAGAGTAAGTTATAGCCGATTCATGTATATACGGAGCGATTACATTAATTAATAACTTAGCCATTGGAATATGTTTCATTAAGAATAAGATAGATAAAATCGATAGAGGTACCATAAGAACAAAGAATGTTGCGACGTGCCTTATCGAAATAAAGTAATCGTTAGTCAAGAGCTATACTATTCTGTCAATCCGTGTATAAAAAAATCGAAGTTGCCAAAACTAGTAGCTGGATGAAATGGTATGAGAGAAGGGAAAGAAAATGGGACAATAACAAATGACCGGGAGCAGGGACGCAGAAGAAATAGAGTAAAGAAAAATCAACATGAACAAGGCCTATCAAGCAAATAGAAAAACTGTTAAAAAGTAAAAATTGGGAAGAAACAAAAAGAGGAATTATAAGACATAATACAACTAATAGTACTATACGCTGCCGAGATTAATTGAACGCCATGACCCAAAGAAACAAGAAGAGGAGCTTAGCGATACAAAGAAAAGAAAAAATACTAAGAACCATTATTAGGCCCAGTAAAAATGGACAACGCGTTTGAATATAGAAGAAGAACCAATTGATGAATTAACAAACGATGCTAATGGAAGGTGACGCTGGTTTCAAAAAATTAAGAGACACGAAAATAAAATGTTGGGACACGTGTGGAGGGCCGAAATGGGCGTGCAGTTAATCCGCAGTATTTGGAATGGGTCAACCAGCAGGAAGAAGGAGGAAGAGGCAGGCCCTAGATCTACATTGGCTGCAAGAAAGGTTAAAGAAGGACCTTAACAAAGGCCGGGTATTATCCATCGAGAAGGACACAGGACCGGGACAGGTGGAGGGATTGTGTGTGAGAGATAATAGGAGAGGCTGGGAGATCTAACAAAACAGACTAACCGTTTTTGAAGATCTAGAAGAGCTCTACAAGCGGGCGATACCCCATTGGGGTGCTTAGCCCATATATATATATATACAATTTTTGGTTGGTTTTATATCAATCGATCGAAGTCTTTTTTTCTGGAAGAGACCTTCCCTCACTTAATCTTAACTAGTTTATTAACTACGCTATTGCAAACCCGGTTATACTTAAGCTTAATTAAGACTTAAGTAGACCCTAAGGTATGATTTCGTTTTGCACCGCTGTTTTAAGGACCAGTTAAGTGTTATTCAAAATAAGCCCGAAGATTTGCCGCGCTTAAGTCCAGTAACCTCACGTTTGGCTTTCAAATGACAAGTATGCGGCAAAGTGAAAGAAGACTTTTTTGTTGGATTACGGTTGTTTCGAGGTGTTTTATTTATTGTTGTATATTTTTGAAACCAAACTGCGCACGTATATCTTAATAAATAACATAATGTTTGAAGATGATGATTGAATTTGACACAGTTCAAAGATAATTTTTTTGTTGTAAACACTTAGACAAGTAAATGGAAAGGGCAGATATTTTCATACATTTGACTTAACTTAAATTTTTCCGCGATTTAGGGTAACCAAATGTACATTATTTATACTAAAAAACACTGATTGAGCTGATTGAATACCTTATGCGTGTGAGTAGGTATAAATAATAATTTTAAGTTACCATGTAACCTAAGACGAAAAATAACCAATTCCTGATGACACGAATGCATTACATTTGTTATGTTTTATCTAATTAAACTATACACAATTTTCAGCAATCAATTAGTGTTGCTTTGATGAATTCAGCTGTTTAATATTTCCTGAACTGTGGCTGCAACAGGGCTCACCTATTCATGTATTGAGATTTGGCGGACCCATTTGTCCTACATCACGAGGCATACGAGAAGACGGTGCTAGGGCTTTGCTCGATCTGAACAACGCAACACAAAACCACACACAATACACAATAATTGACAACTCGAAAACTCGTATCAAGAATTAAAAGTCAACATTCTCCTTCTTTTCTGTGTGTTTCTGTTCGAAAAACTGTTCCTTACCTCGGTCACAAGTCACTTTCACCACTGTCTGACACTGTTGCCATCCGTTTTCAAGAATTAGCTAAGCTTTATTCCTAGTTCCGATGCTACAACACAATATTACCTTAAACTGCAGCTCTACTTAACTAAGTTGTTACTAGCGAAAAATTGGTTTGCAATAACGTTATTTATCTTCCTTCTCTCAATAATTGTCATTAAGGCAGTCTCGATCCCGTAACTAGGTTAAAACTAGTTAGAGACTGCAAACAATCCTCCTCAATACACTGGCCACGAGGACTAACGGTTCTCTGATTTGGGTGCCGGACCATTTAGGATATAAAGGCAATGAATAACCGACGAACTAGCAAAGATCGCTCTAATAACCACTCTGGGTCCAGAGCCCGATGTGGATCACTAAGGATTCCGCAAGTTAGGCGAGATCTGGACCTGGTTAGTTAAGAAAGTACAAAGAAATGGAGGCTGACTGAAGGTCAACTCCATACCAAGCGCTAAAGGAATGCTAGATTCCTGAATAACCTACTCAGGCACAGCAAGAAAGAAACCTAAAACCATTACGTCGGCTGGTAACTGGACACTTCTCCTGAAAAAAACATCTATACAACAGTAGGCCGAGTAGCGACACCGTGTTGTAGAAGATGCGAAATACAGGAGGGAAACCAGTTTACATTGTAATCTGCACATTTGAGGAACTGAAGTGTAACCCAGGCAGAAATATTTCGGAAAAAGGAAGATCTATTGGAGCCCTCGAAGGTTCTTCAAGGTCCCACTGGGCAAGATACGGGCTTTATAGAGAACAAAGGCCTGCTACNTGTTTGAGTATGATAGTGTTTAGGCCATCTATGTCTTGTGTGGAACTGGTTTTCAAACTATTAGTAATATTCATCACTTTGCGTTCAGTTATCGGCATAAGATATATAGAAGCCGAGGTATTTAACTGCTGTTTAGAAACGAATAAATGTGGGTGTAATGTTGGCCCAGGTATATGGGATGCAAAAAATTAATGAAGTTCCCTACAGTTAAGTTACAATTTTCGAGATCATGGTTCGCTTTTCTCCTGTTCGTCTCCATTTTTATAACATCCCATGTAGCTCTGCTATTATTTGAAGCATTTTTTATATAAGTTGTTACCGACGAGCTTTTCGCTTCTTGAATTTTATCTCTGTATTTTTTCCTCGCCATATTATATGCTGCCTTCAACTGTTCGCTTTTCACCACCAGATTCACTACATCCAAGCCATCTAATCTATATTTTAAATGTTTTAATTCATCAACTTCCTTCCTTATGGAGCCCCTGCTTCAATTCCTGTTTATTAGCGGTGTCGTCCCGCTAATAAACGTCCTTCCTCCATGGTTGATCCTACGAGTAGCTAGGGAAGAAAAAGTCCACCTCCACAGAGCCCCGCATGCAGCCGCGTACAGCCAGCTAGTAGCCACACAAAAAAATTGCACTCAAAGATGATAAGCCTAATTAAGAGACAATAGATCTGAAAAGGTCACAGTGAAAAAGGTTTGTAGGCCACCCCAACCCTAATCTAATCTAATAAGTTAACGCTTACCATTAACAAATATTTTTAACCACCGACTGTATATAATCATCATCGACTCCTCCGCTGGACCTCACCTTCCGTGGGAAGAGAGGACACCGCTCTCCATATAAGCCCCGGACCGAAAGGACCTCGAGATACAAAGGACACAAAAGAACTACTTTGTAAAGGTGACACGTTTAATGAAACACACATTATTTATGAATGCACTAATAGTTTTCCTTCGTTTTCGGAATCCACCGTATAACGTATGGCGTATAAGTTGTATAGCGCCCGTAACAGGTCCTTTCTTTTTATTGTTGTGCTCGGTGAATTGTGTCTTTCTGATTTCTCAGGTGTTTACTACGATGATAGGTCGGGACTGCCCGCTTGGCCGTCCTCATCGTATAATCGGAGTTGACAAAGGTTGGCGCGAGTACGTCCGATTGTGTTATTGTCTATTGTGGCCTACGCCGTGGGTATGAGTTATGTTTTCTCTCTGTTCCTTTTTTGTGGTCTGAGGATTATATAATTTGTAATCTATTCGAGTTTTGGACGTGGTCGGGCGAATTTTATGCCATAAAGTTGATTATGGTTGGAATATTTCCTAAGAACTTTGATTAGAATTATTTATCTTCTATTAAATCTTATTTAATTAATACGTATTTAACAGCGCTGGCAAATTTATTGATTTCATGTTAGAAACTAAACAATTTTTGTATTTTGCACTGTACAAATAAATTTTCAACCAAAATCAAAGATATATGATTACGGAACTAATCACTTTAAGTGTGAACTGACTGTCAGAGAAGATAGCGATGCTTTTATCTGGCCAAGGTATGTTAATACAACAAATTTCTTCTAATGTTGTAAAATTTTAACGTTTCTTATGCATATTTTTAGGCCGATGGTAGATACATCGATTTACAAAGAGAATCCCCTTCGATGTCGGATATATTACCTACAGGTAGGTAATATGATTTAATTGATTTAACCTGGTGAAAAATAAAAGTTTTCAAAGAAGATTTTTTATCACCAATCACCTCGTCTCTATGCACCCCAAACTCATCTATTTAATATGAATTACATTGAGTCTCCACCTCTTTGAAGTAGAGTGAAAACCTAGGATATGCGGATGTCATACAGTTACCAGACGATAAATTTATACATCTGATTACCATGATTAGGATACAAATTAATTAACACCCAATTATATACTGGATTTACAAACAAGTGTGTACACAAAATAATAATTACATCTACTATGATTGGTGGTTCATCCCACTTATGTACCATAACAGTATATATATTGTAATAATAATAAAATTACACACTAATCTTAATCTGCGTTATTTAAATTAAATCTCTCTTAATCTCTGGGTCGTTAAAAGGGTTCGAATAACGATGTCGGATTGCATCACCTACCTTGTTTGAATTTCAAATTGAACTTGTTTAGCGCCTTTTATATTGTAATATTCTACAGTGTGACCACCGCGAGAAACTGAACAACTTCCTGTTTATCTGTTTGGCAGAGGTAAGTATTTGCCGGCAATTCTCGATGACTGTATTGTGAGTTTCAAACGAAAATAGACAATTATCAAGGAAAACACCGTATTTTCAGTAAAAATTAACTGGTATATTGAATAACAAATAATAATGAAAAGTTTTAAAATACAAAATTGATTGAAAAAAAACGGGATCTAACAGGTATTTAACCCTTTTACAACGATAACTTAACCTATAACTTTGTTCGATCTCAATTAGCTTGTTTAACTTTTACTAAATAGATTTAAAACTTATTAATCCAATATAAAATGTGATTTTAAATTTGAACTAATCAGTTTAGGATCGTATCTTTGTAAAATTATTGTAACTAATGCACATTGACAATAATAACGTCTGCTACAAGCTTAACGAATTACTAAACCAAGAAATAAATTAATTTGTTGCTTATAAAGTTTTTTCTTTAACAGATTGAAATGAATTTTAATATTTGGCTGTATAGTCCCTGAAGATGTAACACTGCCTCCTAGTTTTCTCTTCGCGTCTCTCAGCTAGACAAAAGGCCATGTAGGATGACTTTCAGCCTATCGGAGTATCTTCAATCTGGTTCTTTGCTTCTGAAACCTCGGTAAGTTTTCTGCTTTTTAAATTTTCACTTTAACTGTTTAATACTGTACTAGTGTCACTAGCTGATTTATTATTTTCTTTAAGTTTTTGTTCACTTTTGGTAAGAAATGTTTTATTTTGTACGCAAATTTAATATTTTTCTTAAGATAAACTCAAAAATGTACGCCCATTTTAATCTTACCCACATGTTTCCTTGTTTTATTTTTTTTTCAACCTGTTTTCAGGTCACGGCTTCCCAAAATAATCTTCATATTCCACGGATTACCGCATATGTCTCTTCCCAACTTCATGGCACTTGACTAGTATCAATTATTCGACAATTTAATGTAAATTTTTTATTCTTCAATTAAAATTACATGTCCTTTTACATCTTGTAAATGATTTGTAATTGGAATTTAATTTTTTAAGCATTCAAAGAAATCCTTATCTGACAGTTGAATTTATTTTTTACGAGTTAAATTGCTGTTTCTGTCGACAGATGTCGATAGTTTGGCAGATGTGATATGAAATCGGAATTAAACTAATACCTTTTACAATTAAAATACTTGTTTTAATAAATTAAATGAATTATTTTTTTTTATTAGCTTTTATTCTTTTTGAAACTTGATTTGAAAAAGTAACATTATAACAACTGTGGTTTCCTTGATTTGAACTTTTATATTTACAATTGCGAAACATTGATGTCTTGAATTGAAAAATATTTACATATGTGATTACATATACAGGGTCGCAAAAGTATGATACAGTTAAATATATGAAAACTATTCAACAAACTTGTTGAAATTTGGTACATGGTTAAAAGTATTTAAATTCTATCGTCTAAGATGTTCTTCAAATTTCTACCTTTATTTGTTCTGGGGATACAAGGCTAACTTTATTTTTTTTTAAATAGCACGAAGGGTCATATTTAATATTTTTGAAAAGAGAGTTTTTTTCTGCGTTCTGTGATGTAACACATCCATATCTTATTTTAATCGAAACATTAAAAAAAAATTTCGAACTAGTAAAATGTTGAAAAATGAAAAATTTTGTTAGCCTTGGAAATGTTGTCTTTATCTATCGTTACTTCTTTGCTGCGTGAAGTTTGACCAAAAAATAATAATAATAGTTAATAATAATTGTAAAAATAACACATTTAACTGAAGCAGAACAGATTTTAATAAAAAGAAGCTCAAACAAGAAATTACATAATTTTTATGTTACAAAAGATGTTCGAAATGATTTCCATTTACCTCCTGCCAATAATGAACACGTTGAGCAAAATTTTTCAAAGAATCAATCAAAATATTTGGAGAAATCCATTTCGTTTCTTATACGTTCTTGTAGGTCTTCGATTTGTAATGGTTTGTTGACATACACTCGATTTTTTACATGACCCCGCAGGAAAAATCAAGTGGGACAGATCAGGAGACCTAGCTGGCCATTCAATAGAGCTCCTTCGCCCTATCCATCTACCGGAAATGTTTCATCCAAATATTCGCGCACTTGACGACCAAAATGCGGCGGTGCTCCGTCTTGTTAAACCATATGGTTTCTGTTGGTATACAATTTCGATTGCCGTGGTTTGGAAATATTTCCCTAAGTCGTGGAACAATATGTTGTTGGAAAGTTGCAAATATCTTTCAGACGTTAAATTGCCGTTAATGAGAAAAGGACCTACGATATTCCGACCAATAATGCCACACCAAACATTATTTTCTGTCGATGCTGCGTATGAACCTGCTCCATCCAATGCGGATTTCTGTCAGACCAATATCGACATTATGGCGGTTAACATATCCATTTAGACAAAAAGTTGACTCATCAGAGAAGAGGACTCGATTAAGAAAATTACCATCCTGATGTATTCTGTGCATCATAGTTTCGCAAAATTTGGTTCTGCGGGCAAAATCGTCGTCACTTAATTCTTCTAGCAGTGAATTTATAAGGTTGATATTTTTCGCGTTTCATTATTTTTGTATGGATCCTCTACTCATGTTGTGGTTCAACGCCAACTGTGTACTGAATTTTTGGATTTCTACCACATCCAACATAACATTCAAAGAATTTTCTTCGTTGGTAATAATTCGAGGTCGCCCAGGTCTTGCACGGTCTTTAACGCTACCAGTTTCTTGAAATCTTTGTAAGGTTTTGTAAGGTCGTCCTGGAGATCGGTTCCCGGTTTGGATGAATTTCATTAAAAAGAGTTACTACTTGAGCACAACTTCGTTTTCTGTCGCCATAAACAACCATCATGAGAATTTCTATACGCTCAGTTTCGCTTAAATGTACCATTGTTAAACAAATTATTGCACACAAGTTTAATTTTTGGCGAATATGCAAGTGACACATCGTCAATAACAGCATTTTCAAAGCTAACTTAGTTTTATTTTTCCAGAATTAAATTTTTGAATTTAATTTTTTTTTGTTTTAATAAAAATAAAGGTGGGCATGTGTTGCATTACTGAATTCAGAAAAAAAATGCTCTTTTTAAAAATATCAAATTTGACCACCCGTGCCATTAAAAAAAATCAAGTTAGCCTTGTATTTTCAAAATAAATGGTGCTAGAAAATTGAAAGAAATCTCAGATGATAGAATTTAAACACTTCTAACTGTATGCCAAATTTCAACGAGCTCTGCTAAACCGTTTTGAAAATATTTAACTGTATCCATACTTTTCAGCGACCCTGTATATTATATCACAATATGTACATAGGATAAAGCCTTATAGTAATTTTCACATGATTTAATATAACAATATAGGTACATGTATATTTAGTCGGTTCTCTGTTTTCTTTTTGTTATTAATAAATGTTTAAATGAAAATTCAATGGGAACTTTAATCATAATCGCTGCCACTTAATCTTGTCCAAGACTGTATACGATTCTTCACATATTTTTTCCGACTTCTTGTATTTCCGACGGTGTCAACCCCTGGCGATTAAACCAGAAAACATTTTATATTCATCGCTATTCCTCCCGAAGCGAATCAGAGAGCTCCTAAGCGTAAAAGAGGGCCCTGATGTCCACTTCTTTGTGTCCTAAGAAATAAATATCTTCATAAGCGTGTGACCGCATTATATTTATATACCTATGGGCTTATGTGTATATCTATTTATAAAAAAAAAGGAAAGCACCGTGTCCAAAAAATGTCCCGTCAGATTTTAAGGGACACTTCTCTCTATACACACATACTAAACACCTGTTCTCGTAACATTCTCCACGCTCGCCACCAAATGAGATTATAATCTTTCTCTTTTAGGATCTCCGCAGCATATACATACTTATTTATACTGAGAAGGCTGGGAGTCGTTGAACGAGACACACAGATGCGCGTATACATACGTATCGTGAAATGCTGCGTGTCATCTGTGACAATATGTGCGCATTCTAGGGTTTTTTTCTTCCTTCGATGGCCTATTCTTCAAAAAAAAAAACATAGAAGCGGTGTCGTTAGACGGAATAAAATAAATATAATGGGGGTTGTAAGACACCCGCTTTTAGATGTCGCGCGCGATTAAAATATCAATTCTCGGTCGTGTTAAGGGGCTTAAGGGGACATCGGAATTAGCGCCCTGACGTGTAATTATTTTGTCAGATAGATGAGGGCTCCGTTTGGTTCGGTGGGGACTGGTTATGGTGGTTTAAATCATTTTTTATCGTCGAAATATTTGTGGTTGTATGTATTTTGGAAGAATTTTTAAGTTGAAATTCTGAGGCAAGCTGTGGACTTCAAAATCATGCTAGAAGAAAAAAAAACTAGAATAAATTAATATCACTGTTGATAATGTTCAAGATGGCGTTATGGATGTGATTCGCTTTTCACATCGTTTGACAAAAAAAAATCGAGATTTGCCAAATAGTGAAAAGATGTGTTTGTTCGCTGATGACACGACTTTGCTAACAAGGGGTTAGGTTTGGGAGAAGCTGGTGAGTGGTTCAGAAGTAATGGCTTGCATTTAAACGAAAGCAAGACACATAAACTACATATTACCACACATACTCACCAGCATAAGCATACAGTGTGTTTTTGGGCCTCCACTTCTCCAGCAATCTATGTTATAGGGATCATGTAGATGCAACAACAAGTAAACTGTCTGGTGCGTTATATGCCATAAGAAGAATGATGGAAATAGGCACTTATGAAGCCGCAAAATTAACCTACTTCTCCATATTTCACTTCAGAGCGACATACGACACATTTATCTGGGGCCACTCCGTCCACGCTCAGCGAGTGTTCCTGAAACAAAAAGAAGCAATTAGATCCTTGAGCAAAATAGACTACAGAACATCTTGTAGAACATTATTTAAGAGACACAGGATACTTACGCTGCCGTCGGCTTATATTCTGGCTTGTGTAGTGTACTTACATAACACAAAATCGAAATATATAACACATGCACACCTACACGAACACAATACGCGTACCAAAGACAACTATGTGGTTCCTTATCATAGAGTGAAAACAACACGAACATCCACCAATTATCTAGCAGTGAAATTATACAATCACTTGCCATCTGATATAAAGCATCTGGATATACAAAGGTTTAAACGACAAGTGAAGCACTTATTAATGGACAGAGAATGCTATTCAATTGACGAGTTCATCGGTGTTTCTAAACATTAACCTATTGACATTTTTTTTATACTTTTATTCGCTTTGTTTCTTTTACATTTTCATTTGTCCTTATTGAGTTTGTTATTTACATTTGTCAATTATTTGTTTTCTGTTATATTTGAATATTTATATTTGATTCTGTTTATGTATACTTTGATGATGACAGTGCCTGCTTAGGTTTGAGTCAATAAATTCATATTATTATTATTATTCCACTGAACAGATGTTGAATTTAAGGAGAGCCATTACGGCAGTTATGGCATCTTGATCGTAGAATAGCAGCTTTTGCTATGCCAAATTTATGCATTAGCAGAATACCCATGTATTCTATTGTTAATTAATTAACTAATTAATTTAAAAAATGATTAAGTGTGTTAACGGTTAGGGCTGTGACCGCGTATTCATCTATTTCGACCGATGCGGCGTACATTATTTCAGGTATATTACCAATCGATTTACGTTTGAAAGAACTAAATTGTATTAGAACCGGACGATTTAGAAAGACGATTAGGTGAAGAAAGCCGAATTCATTCCGCGGAATTAAAAAGTATTGTCACAAATTTATAGGCACTTTTTGACAGGGTTTAGAATTTTTTACGAATTGGTCGAAGGGTGGGAGTGATACAAGGGCGTGTTTTGTCGTTTATACTAGGGGTATTGAAATCAACTAACGTTTTCTGGAAGCCTTGTTGAATATTGTTTAGCCAAAATACTATATTAGTGTTTATTCTTATTTGGAGCATGGAGTAAAAAAAAAAACTAAGTAGATTAAATGTAACATTTTGACATTTGATTTTATGTCTTTTTGAAACAATCTTAATAGGTCTATACATTCTAAGTTAGTGCACTTTTAATGTAGTACTATTAAAGTCCTTTAAAAAGACATAATATAAAATGTCGAAATGCTAGATTTAAAATATTTAAGTTTTTTACTTAAGCTGTACTCCTAATAAGAAAACACTAATCTCATTGTTTTTACATCAATTTACGTTGTTTGTCGAGGTTTTCAGAACAAAAAAATGAGTAGTACAGCTTATGTTAGTAACTATGAAGCGCTTAGGCATAAATCCGTACTTGAGTTGGTGTAATAAAAGATTTAACCGAATATACAGGGTGTCGTACGACGAATGTCAGTGATCTATATACAGAAAATTATTCACGAGAAAAATCTGAAAATTTGACTAATAATAATACTAATATGGATTTGGCCTAATCGAGCAAAATATGCAAATAGGGTGTTGACATTAATTTCCCTATTTTAAATACAACACCTTGTATGTTATTACATTTTTAAATTGCCCTTAAAATTGTAGTTAAAATTTATGTAGGAATTTCTATACCTAAATTCATTTATTTTCGAGATATTTCCATTCTTTGCAGAAAAGTGACATTTGCAACCCCTTAAAAAAACGTTAGTATCTCATATAGGCTTTCGGTTTTCTTCAATTCACTGAAGGTAAATGCCTCAAGATTGCGCATTAAGATTACTATATTTTATACAAGGCGTGCATGAAAATTGTTAAAACATTAGCTCCGAAAAATGTAGAAATGTCAAAAATTTCAAATGGAATACCTTATTTTTTCTGCTTTATTATTTAACGCTAAAAATAAGGGTAATTTGTTATTAAGTTCCCTATCCCACTCCGCAAGGATTTTTGAGTTATTTTTTTTTAAAGTATTTTCTTACGTCTTTAAAAATGTGGCAAATTAGTATGCCTGAGATGACGCAAGAAGAAGAATTATCGATATTGTGTAAACCCGAATATCAGCGCGTTTAACTACACTAACGAAAACTATTCAAACTTATTTATTGTCTATTGAGAATGCAACAAGGAAAACAAATTAATGTAGGCATAAAGATTCCTACATACATTTTAACTAAAATTTTAAGGCAATTCAAGATGTAATAATGTCAACAACATAATGTTAAAATGCTCGATTAGGGCAAGTCCATATTAGTATATACTCAAATTTTCTAATTTTCTCGTGAATAGTTTTCTATATACGTATATAATAATAATAAGATATTTATAGAGTTAGTGGCAGTGGTTCGCTTTGGAGAGATTCGTTTCGATCGATATTTCGGCGAATTTTCTTGTTTTTCCGTACTTTTATCGATAAACCGCGATACCCCTATTCACTTGCGACCGTCATTTCCCATTCGACCGCTATTTTATTTCGCTTTTAATCGCGCTCCTCTTCGGAGCCTTTCCCTTGGCACTTTTTTTTCACCGAAACACACACGCTAAATGGAGCACGCCACTGTCTCAAACTCTCTGTTAAACAAAGATGGAATAATCAAAATTTATTAGTCTTAGTCCCGCTTGCACCAACACGTTAAGCGTGGTTTCATTTTAAGCGGCACTTTGAACGTGAAGGGATGTTTTATTTTTGATACAGTGAGTGTCACATTCTAAGCGGCACTTAAAATTAAACCGAGCTTAACACTCAAACGGCCGTTAATAGTATATTAAAAAACTAGTGTTACAATGACGTCTGTTGTAATATAAGTTTGAAAAACTCAAGGTCAATACAACAGTCATTGTAACACGTGTTTTTCAACAATTTTTTTTTATTGCGCATTAATTTATTTTTTATTTAAAATGAGTTTTTTAATCCATGGAGGGAATTTCAATGTTTTCATGTTTGTAATACAATTCCTGTGTCATACACAATTCCATGCAAAAGCTTATATAAAAATGTCAACTATGAAATGCCAAACCATGAGTTGCACTACCAACATTACATTAAATGTCACACAACACACAAATTGTTTACAAAATGAAACTTTGTGACATTGTTTTTCGGCAAAAAAGTTCAATGAAGTGCTGTTGCATATGTGAAATAGAAGAAAATATTTTGAAGTTACATAAAATAGACGTAGGGCTATAATTCCTAGGTTCTGAGCTTTCGTATTTTTAGTAATTGGTAATCAACAGGTAATACACAGTTTTGAGTTATAATCAGACCTTTGTAGTATTTACAAATGCGAAAGTATATTTTTCAAATGTGTGTCGTCACTAGGCATGACAATTTGTAACGCAGAGCTCTTCTTTTATGTCCTGATACTGTGTAACTTAATATGTAGTAGGGTATACAGAAAAATCAAACAAACAATTAGAGGTCTCAGATTTAAGTCTTGGGGCACCTCCGACAGTGAATCTTAACATACAGGGTTAAACAAATACAGGGGCGCATAGACCTACCAAAATACCGGGAAATTTCTCGGTGGACTGTGGGCTCTAAATTTACCGATTGAATATACTTGTGTACTGTGTCATTTAATTTAATTGTATTGCTGATTCTAGTTACGTGACGGCGCAGCGCGGCGAATATGTAAGGGAGTTATTCAAGACGCTCTGCTCTTATGATCCAGGAATAGACAAATCATGTTCATATTTGGTGCTATGCACACATTTTTAAACATCTTCTCGCAGATATTTTTAAATTCCACATCAAAGTTTCTTTCGTTACTGAACTGTATAGCCGTATTTTTCAAGGAATCACATCAAGGAATAAGCTTCAATTGATAGAAGAAACGTGGTTTACAACTTTTTGAGTCATTTAATAAAATTTTAAAGGAATATGACAAAAAACGAATCTTTTACAGATAAATTTATAAATTGGGCTAAACTGGTTTTTGAATACAGAGAATTTGAATCTGTTATTCAAGAACTACAGTCTGAAACTCGGTTAAAAAAGAAGAAGAGATTTTGTGATGAGAAAGCCTCTAATGAAATGGTACTGAATCCGAGTGTTAAATTTAAGATTGGCTTCTTCAACGTCACTATGGATACTGCAATATAATCTATCAGCAAAAGATTCGTGAACAAAGCTGATTTATACAAGGGTTTGAGCGTTCTGGACCTAAATAAGTTTGAAGACCTCGCCAAAGGTGAGCTAACAGAAAACTCTTTGAAAATACCATGAGAAAAATTGTTCAAATTTGACTCTTCTGCAATCCCTGCAAAACTAAAGGAAGATATGGCAAGTTTTGCATGAAACTGGAAGACTGTGAAATTAGCAATCCAAGATTCTTTCAAAACAAATTATGCCGGATTTAATGACGAACATTCAGATGCAGCCGCCTCTTCTGAAGAACAACTAAACACAAAGGGAGATGAGGAAAGCTCAAAAAAAAAAAACCAAAGCCTGCACGAAATCAAAGAAATGTCAAAACTACGTAATATGTTTGAAGTATAACATATATAAAGGGGCGTATTCTACACTGGTGCTGGCCTATCAATATAGTATTTTCTTGCCGATTTCACAGGTACCTTGTGAGCGGTCATTTTCGACTATAAAATTCATTAAAAGTAGATTGAGGAATACCATGTATGATAATAGAATTGACTCATTTATGTCGATGAATATTGAGAATGACATTCTGGGCAATATCAAAAACGTGGAAATCATCAATCGTTTGGGCCAAACAACCAAACTGATGAAGGAGACATGAATGTATTGATTTTATCTTTGGTCCTGCTTTTTCTTTACTTATTATAAATTGTTTTTTAAAGTAAAATAAAATGTGTAACTAAGTAGGCACCTGGATTTGGCTAAAAATCCTATAAATCCACTTACCGAGTAGTACATAGTTGTGGTCATTATTCCGAAAATGATTCTCGTAAAAATCTATATTTTTGTTTAAATGAATATTTATTGTAATTCTAAAGTGCCAGGGGAATGCGTGACCTTGACAATTTTCAAAATTTAGTCTGTGGCGCTTTTGGGCTTCCATGTTAATACAAAAGAATACACTCCAATTTTTCATATTTTGAAAAAAAAACGTCATGTTGTTAGTCAATTAACAAATTAAAAACCTTATTAATTGACTAGCAACATCACGTTACTCTAAATCAGAAGTCTGATTCGTGTATGAATATACTCATCGAAGCCACGATTTGTATTTAATTAAATGTGAAAAGTTTTATTAAAATCGAAGTAGCCACATTAAAGATATTCGAATGGATCCATACATTTGTTTAACCCTGTAAAATTTTATTAACTTGATGATAAATATCCCTAGGGAAGTGCGAAATAATTAATTTTTCACAGTAAAATAAAATTATGGTGTCAACTTCCAATTATTATAACTTATAACTTAAAACACTACCAACGTTGGTGATGCACATCATTAACAATATAACAGTGTAGTGCATCACGTATTACTTCGTATTGCTTCGAAGAATATATACGCATTTTTCATCATCACATACACGACTATTTCATATGGTTAGTGTGCCGTTATGTGACTTTTTAAAGCTTCCTCAAACGCCGCTGGTATCCGATAATTGTAATTTATTGTCACGGTACGGCCGACCTCTTGAGTAATACTTTCAATTGTGTGTAGGTACGGGCCCGGCCATCTCTAGATAGATCCCATTACAAAACAGACGGTGTTAACGTAATGCTAACGCTTTTCGAGTTCTCTGTTGTCGAGTGTGTACCTAGGAGATAATTTATCGAAAGTTGAAGGAAATACCCGGACTGGGAGAGTTCGTGAAAACTCGCAGCCGTTTGTCCCATTGTTAATATTCTACGTATGTAACGCGTTATGAGTTTGCGAAGAGAAGATGCTGTCGGAATACCGGGTTTAGACGCGAATAAATTTGCTATTAATGCTGTAGTTTAGATCGCATGCGGTGTAGTAATGGTTTAAAAAAATGTTTGAACTGCATGTGGGTGCATTAGAATTTCTACGTTTCGTGCATCCGGATATTTTTTTCTGCGACTGCACTGTTGCAGCAAATTTACACGAATTGTTTAGATGTCAAAAAATTCTCGAAAATATTCATGTTTCACACAAACTTTTCTGTTTGTGATTTCCCTTGATAATTCTTCATGACAAGGTGCTGAACTGAGCAATCGTCTCCGTGGATGACTGCAATTTTGCAATTAATCGTGAACAAGTCACCATTAGTGGATAGTTGAGTATCCCATTAAGGATACCGTAGATGTTGTTGGGTTAAGTTCGTAATTTGTGCTGTCCAATCATTATATCCGCTAGGGACTATTAATATGTCTTGGCGTGTAACAATGTGCGAGTAACGCGTGCACTGAAGACGATAATTCACCTGCGACCGTTAGCAATAATGTCAGGTATTGCATACATAGATATTGTAAGAATATGGAATCGTTCTTCGTTCTAGTGGGATGCTTGGAATTTGAGAGGAATATTTGGGAGAGACACCGTCATATTTTAATGAAAATTTCATCTATTCTCCATCTAAATGTTTTTTTTTTTTAATTATAAGTATGTACACTGGCCAACTTATTTAATGTCGTCGTCTACAGCGTAGTGACTATCAAAACTACTCACCATTTGCATAGGTGCGCGTTCGGCTGGCGTCGGCTGGCGTCGGCTGTTCCAGGTAAATGATTTAACAGTTGTAAAACGCTTCGCAATTATGCAAATTCTTCAATTCCAAGATCTAAGATTATTTGATATCGAAAGGAAACCTTTATTATTGTGGTTTGAACCCAGTTTGAATTGAAATATCTGTTTTACAGCTTGAGATCAAGTGACTTTTAAAACTAAGGCCCTTATTTTATGTTTAAAAATAATCAAGTGAATGTATAAATAACAAATCAAGTTATATTAATTGGTGGGTTATTTCTATTAAATTTTATTTACTTTATTTGTATATAATTTATTTTTAAATAGGAAATGTATTAGAAACAAAAGAGTAATACTGGATAATTCATTACCTTTAGTTTCAATAAATATTATTATTATAATTACCCACAGGTAAGAAACATCGTAAAATTCGTGTTCCTAAGAAAATCACACATATCCTTTGTTAGACTTTTTGTTAAATAATGATATTTATAGAACAATTATATTAAACATTTTAATATACCTACTACATAAACTATTATCACATTACTAAGAATACAGCTTTCCTTTTAAATTTCAATAGCCAAATTATAAACTCATTAATTATATGCATTTCAATCTGGGGCAATTATAAAACTCAGCCGCTTACCATAATTAGTATAAATCCTCATTGTAATCCAACGAGTAAAATTTTACTGAATAAGCTGATATACTTATGTGGCAGAGCAGCAATTCCGTAAAACTTTTTTTTTTAATATTTACGTGAGGAATGAATTTAAATGATTAACAAACTACATACTCCTAATGTTCCTATTTCAGAATTAGAGGGAAATACTTGCAACACAAAATTATTAATAAAATTAGAACAAGTATAATTAAATATGAGTACAATTTAAAATTTTATAAAATGAGAATGGATTCATTCAATATTCTATTTTCGTAAAGACACAACATGAGTCTATGTGATTTTTTTTTGCAGATTATGTATTTTTTTATATATTTATATGCATTTTAAAACATAAATACGAAAAAAAAATGTTTTTAAAAATTTATTGCTCAACTAAACACTATCATGTGGATATATGAGCTCGTCATTCAAAAACACTAGGCGTTGTTGGATTACATTAAAGGACTAGTGTAATTTATCGTAAACGGCGAGTTTTTGTAATTGTAGGTAAAGACAAAATGCAAATTTAAGCATTTGTGTATTAAAATTTCAAAGAAAGCTTGATTTTCAAATGATGTGATAATTAATATACTTTATATAATTGTTGTTTATTACAATAGTAATCAATTTCATTTATGTCGAATGCAGTTCACCAACCTTTAGTGACATTTTTATCGGCCTAACCAGTTTGAAGTAATATAAAATGAGTATTTCTGGACGGGCGCCCAAAAAATAATTTGCCGTCCCTTGTCCAATCCAAATCGGGGTGATCAGATTTCTCGAGTTTGTTCCAAAATAGTAATACAACCATATTTTATTTTCTGTGCCACCACTATTAAATGAAAACGATATCAAGGATGATATTTCAAAAATTTGTACATGAAAATGGGTGGTGACCTTTCTCCAATTCAAGGGAAAGTGATGCGGAAAACGGCCATAATTTCTGGTTTGCCCTTATAAAATTCAAATATAAAGTGGTCACATATTTTCCAACATTGGAATACGACCATGAAAATAGTACAAAAAAATGGAGGTTGACTGAAGACCAACTCCATACCAATAGGGGATGAGGATGCTAGGTTCTCTGATAACCTACTTAGACGCAGCAAGAAAGAAGCTAAAACCATTACTGGGCTGGTAATTGGGTACTATCCCCTGAAAAAGCATATATGCAACACAAGTTGAGTAAAAGCGAACCGTGGTGCAGAAGATGCGAACTACAGGAGGAAACGAGTTTACATGTAATCTGTACATGTGAGGAATTGAAGGTACTCAGGCAGAAATATTTTGGGAAGGATCTATTGCAGCCCTCGAAGGTTCTCAAGTTTCCACTGGGCAAGATAGTGGGCTTTATAGACAACACCAAGCTGCTCGAGTGGAAGTAATATGGACATTACAATGAGCACCTAGCTCAAGTGCCTGGACTATAGGAGCCCACCCTAACTTAATGAATGAAAAACAAATGACCATGAAAGTAATAGCTGTTATGGAAAATCAATAAAATTTAAGGGACACCAGATATACTTTTTTTCTTAATATTTCTTTAGCAGAATCTGCGAGATTTTCTACCATTCTTTTTGAGAATCCAGCTGATTATCCCCATATATATCATAATCGACAAAGTGCACATTGAAGAAATTCAATTGTATTATTATAATCGCATACCAGCACACGTGCGTACCTTTCTCAGCCGTACTCTTAATATTTATATCGTTCAAATTACTTTTGACGTTGCCATTATCGGAATTTATCGTTCCTAGTGGGGGATTGGCAAAGCGTAGCCATTTTGCCTAATTTATCGACCACTGCGAAGCAGTCGACTAACCGCGGAGTTATTCACGAAAAACGTATCGATTGAAAATCTCGACGTACAGTTGATAATCGCTTACTGAGCGAAGGAAACCCGGCTCGCACGCTGATTGTAGTTTATTGGAAGCCCTTATGCCGATTTCTCTCTGGCGACAGACAATGCGACGATATTTTTTCCGCTCGCACGGGAGGGGTACTTGCGTAATATATAATGAGGCTTGAAATTATCGCCTGGCGGTAATAATAAATGGACGTGATGGTCGCAATACGGGTATAAATATGTCTTCGGTTTGCGCTTAATCCGCTATTAATTTACAATAATGTTACTGCGTTCCGTTTAAATCTTCTGTAAGCGTATTTAAATGGTATTAAATAGAGTTTTGTTTGGTCATTGATGTTGTAAATCCAACGCATTTCCGATTTCTTCATCATAACTTAATGATCCTGTCTAAAAAGCATTTGCAACGTGAGATAAGACGAGAGACAAACCTTTCAGGTTCATTTTCGGCTCTAGGATTACTCATTGACCACGAAGGCTGCAATAAAACTTGGTAGGTATACGGAGAGTACTGGCAGGTAGCAAAAATAGTGGTGAATATGGAAAAAGTGAAATGGGCAATTAACTCATTCACACTATATAAATCGCCAGGTTTGGATAGCATTTATCCACTTATGGGGTCCGAAACTTTTATTGCAAAAGTTTAGTACATTATTCAAAGTTACTTTTATTCCAAAACCTGGGAAAATCAAACAGGACGGAGCAAAGTCTCTGGGACATATAAGTCTGATGTTATTTATGCTAAACACTCTTGAAAAACTGCTGGAAAGACAAATAAGGGATTATGGATTATTATATATTGGCCAGTATATCAAGACCAATATGCATATCAAGCAGGACATTCCACAGAGAGAGCTTTGCATTGCCTCGTACAGAGGGCTAAGCTTGTTTAGCAAAGTGAGGAAGTGCTTTTGTGCACATTCCCTGAGGTAGAGGAAGCTCTAGGCAATCTTTCCACAGCATCAGTCTAGAATATAAATAATGGAAGGCTTTAAGAAATAAATGGATATATGAAACAAGCCGCAGGTGGATAGACTGCATTTTGGACTCAGGTCGATGAGGATGTCCGCAAGGTGGGTTTTGTTCCACCTACACAAGCTACTCGTAAAACTGGATAATGAAGAGTAAAAAACCTTGGGTTATGCAGATGATATTTGTCATTCTGATCCAGGGTAAATTCAGCAGAGTATTGCGGGTCAAAATGCAGAACACTCTACAAGTTACACAAGTATGGGCCGAGGAAAAGTTTAAATATCACAGTCGCTTCAAAAAATAACCACAATAGAATTTACGAGAAACAGGAACCTAGACAGTCTTGGACTCCTAAAACTCTGAAGAAATGAACCTGTCAGAGTAAGTGAACTATCTTGGTTTCATGCTTGACTCCAAGTTTACTTGAAATGAACAGCTTCGGGGATTAAAACCAGGGTGGAGACAACACTCATGTTGGCTAAAAGGACCCATGGAGAAATGTGGGGCTCAAACCCAACAATGGACAGATCACTCATGCATCTCTTGTGTTGTGGATAAGAAATACAGCGAACTATTATAACTGAACTTAACAAGATACCGGGGCTTGTGTGTTTAGGAATAACAGGAAGAATGAAGATTATTCCTACAGCAGTAATCGAATACTTCCTAGACCTTCCAGCTCTCCATTTGGTGATAATGCCAATAACCAAATGCCAAATGTACAGGATTGGGACATGTACAGTGTAAGGAATATAATACATCGGATGTTGATTTTGTTGTTGTGATTGTACTTCCGGTTCAACCGGAAGTTCCCTCTATTTTTTTTATTTAAATGGAACACCCTGTATATTTTTTCAGATTATAATAGACCGTGTTTTCTGAATTCGGGTATACTTATTTTAGTCCCTTTATTCGTAAATAATGGAGAGATAATTAGTTCTGCAAAATGTCAATTGGGATGATACAATAAGTCCCATAGATGTCAGTCACAACCCGACGCTTTGCCCAGCAACAAAAAAACAAAAGCTATTATCATCTAATAGGCAATTGTTGACAAACAGTAAAGTTTATTTAATTATTTTCTGACGAAGCATCTTTCTGTTTAAATGGAACAGTTAATCGCCATAATTTCAGGTACTGATCCAATGAGAATCCTCACTGGATCCACGAAGCCCATACTCAACATCCTCAAAAGTTGTACATCTGGATGAGAATTGTTGAAAACAGGCTTATAGGCCCATTTTTAATAAAAGGAAACTTAAGTGGGAAAAAGTATTTGGATCTACTGAGAAACCACATTATTCCTGCACTTCAACACAATGGGAGTTGCCTCAAAGTTTTTAGTTTCAACAGGATGGAGTGCCACCCCACTATGATAGGCGAGCTAGGAACTTTTTGGGTGCTATTTTCCCAAATCGATGGATTGGACGTAGAGGATTCATAGAGTGGCCTACACGTTCTCCAGACCTTAGTTAAATTTTTACCTTTGGGATTTTCTCAAATCTCGTGTTTACGTTAGGCGACCAACTACTTTGCAAGAGTTGAAACAAAGAATAGTCGACGAATGTGATTTAATCCGTAGAGAAGTTTTGGAAAAGCTAACTCAGGAATTTCGTAGAAGACTTGTGTATTGTCAGGAAGTAAACGGCTAGCATTTTGAACATTTTAAATGAGTTCGTTTATAAGATGACTACCATTTTGTTAATAATTTACAATAAATAAAATTAATTGTTCAGTAAATGTGAAGTGTTCTATCTCTTCATTATTTACAGATAATGGTGCTAAAACCAGTATGGTCGAATTCACAAAAATAAGGTCTATTATAATCTGCAAAAATATACAGGATGTACCATTTAAGTAAAAAAAAATAAAGGGAACTTCCGGTTGAGCTGGAAGTATAGTCACAACAACAAAATTGAAATTAGATGTATTATATTTCGTGACACTTATTTGCAAAGTTTCATCAACACCATTCTCTCCGTTTTAAAGTTATTTGCTTGGTTCCATACTTTATCCCAACCCTGTATATGAAACGAAACAAAAAAAACCACTCAAAAACACTGAACTGTCTCAATGTGTCCAGTTCAGTGTTTCTGCTGATGATGATAGCTTTGCTATCGAAACGTACGTCCAGTTTAGTGCAGTTTGTGGTGAGGGATCTAGGAGAAGTTTGCAGCATTACTAGTACCACAGTTTGGAGTATTTTTGTCATTTAAATAACTTATTGAATCGGAAAGTTGCACCCCTCCACCATTCAATTTTGATGGATTTATAGGGGTACGATGGTTCACATTCGTCACTAATTCTTGGATTTTTCAGGGCTCAAGTAAGCGTAGAAAAATCATCTGTAAATATGTTTCATTTTTATAGAGAGATAACGTTGCATGTTTAGGGTAATAAGTCTTTTCTTATTTTTACTTAATTCATAGATTTTCAGTTGATGATGGGAGCTCGTTCCCGAAAGGTTGTCCCGAATTAATAAAATCTCGTGTAACACGGAGTGAACGGATATTTGTGTCTGTATTATACAACTATTATTCAATTTATTCTAAACTGCCTTTAGTTCATTCTGTTGAATAATTAATTAGATTTTATCCTTGAATTTGATCTGAAGAGGGCCAATACTTCATAAAATTGATTGAAACCTGGCAAAATCATTCACAATAACTGTACAAAAACATGCCATCAAATAAATAATTTGTAGTACGTAACGTATATTCTACCATACATTTCACAGTTTAGTTATGATAAGTAAATTCAGTTAAGTAACACTAGTAAGACAAGGCATTCACTGTAAGTAATATAGATATTTATATCAACTAAAACACAGTAACTAAGTAAGTAAGTAAAGCAAATATTAGCTCCAAATAATGCAAAAAGATTTGGAATAAATGATGTTTTTTTATTTATCAGGAGAATTAAAGTTATTTAGTGCCAGCTATAATTGTTAGAAACATTACTTTACTGGCTGTAAATACAATATACAAATGAATTTTTTAGTTGCCAATATTAAATTTAAACTTGCGGTTAGTAAATTTTTTTCTCAGAGTTTTGTTAATTTCTGCTTGAATTTGAAATTTCTTAAATAAAATTCATCTTAGAATCTATCATATTACGAAAACAAATTTCAAATTTCGCGTGGTACAAGATCTCAACACTTCTTCGAGATATATCCGACTCGCTCCAACGCACCGATCGCGTATAAGTCGATCCTTTGCTCGCGAGCAGGTACTAGATGGCGCAAGACACGAAACAACTGAGCGGCGTACCGATGCCTCCTTGATGCTTAGTCGATTGTCTACTGTTTTAGCTAACGCGTGCGCGAAGCATCGCCAGGTTTGACCGCCGGAGATTTGAACACGAAAATAAACGGGTAACCTCTAGTTTAATTTTTTTTTCTTGTATCATTATTTTTATTTGAAGTTGTGACTAAAATCAGTGATTATATAATTGTATGTAGTGAAACAGTATATACAGGAGTGCGTATACAGGGCAAAATGCTTCTTGCATTGGCGAAATTTAAGTGAGTTCATTGCGCGGGAAATATGACTCTTTAGGAGTGCTACTATAAGGTCAGAGAGATATAGAAGGTGCGTCGGACGAAAAAGAAGATAGGAGACAAAGAAAAAGTAGGTGTTAAAATTGGATATAGGAATGTGGTCCACGACGGTCTGTATAACCGAAAAAACATGTCGAAACAACTGAAAAACGTCCGTATAAATTTAAAGCCGAGATAACCATTTGTCAGGTGAATAAAATATCCTTTCTCTGCCTTCTTTTTCCTCTCTGTTCTCCATCCTTCTTCGTGGTGATTGAGCCAATCTCGCAGTGTCGCCCATATATCGTAATATACAAGGGTAACATCTGCGGATCATCTAATCTTTATATTTAATCTGATGCACGATCAGGATGCAAACATCTTCGGAAGACCAGGCAACAGAACGACACAGTCAAACAACAGTTGACGGTAACAACATGTCGCCGAAATCCCAAGACGTCCCGATCGCCAATAACAACAATCAACTGAACAATTTGGCAATGCTGCAAGAGAACTTCCTGCAACGCTCCATCCAGAACGTGGCCCTGTCCCTGCAGAACGCCATGATGAACTCCCTGCAGCAGGCCGCATTGCTACCGGCGAATTCAGCGGCCGCAGCTGCGCTCAATCTCCAAGCATTAGAATCCTATCTGACGCTGCAAAGACTGACCACGGTTTCGGCCAACGTGAATAGCAACAATCCTAGAATAGATATTTTAAAAATCGCGACCAATACAGCCAAAATAACGGAAGAATCCAGCGGAGATGACGTGCAGAATAACTTAACGGAAGATGTGGACCTCGCCGAGGAAGTAGAAGAAGATTTAGCTCTCTTAGACAATGAAGACGCTCTGACCTCGTTTCCTATTTCGACTTCGCCTGTCGATACGACTTACCCTAGTATGATTATGAACTCTATCTATCAAAATTCAAGTTCCACGACGACGTCAACTGTCACCACTTCGACGGCAACATCCACCACCCCCACTGCGACGCGACAGAAGAGCACGTCGAGGCCCAAGAAGCAATTCATCTGTAAATTCTGCAATAGACAATTCACCAAGAGTTATAATTTGTTAATACACGAACGTACTCATACTGACGAGAGACCTTATTCTTGTGACATTTGTGGGAAGGCTTTTAGGAGGCAGGACCATCTGAGAGATCACAGGTAAATATGTTTTTAATGCTATTTATTTATTTATTACTAATTTATCTTTAAATGCGGACAAAAATGCGAATTTAAAACGCGTGTAACTTTTAAAACTCCCGCCTGTCACGCCCCCAATTGAATCAATTTGAAAATTATCCAATCCGATTGCAGAATGCGTTACCCTGGCTCGCCATTGGCTAAGAGCGCGCTGGTGACAGTTGTGCGCATGCGCAACGCGATATTATACATATTTAATGAGGGAAATTGATTTGGATAGAATAACAACATTGAAATGTTTTAAAAAGAGATAATTAAACTGAAATGATTATTCGTTTTATTATTTTATAAAATTAAATGCTATTATTGTATATTTATTTTGTAGGCAGAATACCACATGGTGATACGGTCTCTTTAGCACCATAAAATGTCATTTTTATACCTGTATATTTCATATGTATATGATCTGGTTCATGTGTTGCTAATAAATTCCTCTATTATTATTATTATTATTATATTTATTTAACATTAGTTGTTTTTTCTTTTCAATTTCGAATCATTGTTATAGCAAACAAGATATATTTTGTTAATTTGTCAAACAGTTACATATACAAGGTGTTTCACTGTCCCAGCAGGGAACTCCTCTAAAAACTCCTAAACCCTAAGCAGTGATAGCTAGCAAAAAAGTTTTTATAAATTATTGTAGGATTATAATGTAAAATTATCTGGTTTTGTGCAGGATGTTTTACATTGTATATTGTCATTAAACATGTTGTAGTCTGACATTTAAAATGCACTAATCAAATACCAAATTATAATTTTTCTATAACGCAAAATTATCACGATTTGTACAGGGTGTTTCGTAACTTGGGTACAGCTCTCAACTTTCTTTTTTGTTTTAAATACAATACCCCCAATACTATTCCATTTTTAAAAGTGCCAGTAATTTAAAAAAAAAAAAAAGTAAAATATAACATACTTTAGCATTAAACTCATTAATTTCCAAGATATCTTCGATTTTCTAAAAATGATGTCGCTTGCACTGTTTGACAAAAGCGATTGTAGTTTGATACTTACCACTTAGAATAAGTGAATAAAATTTTGAAATATCTTAGTTCGGACATACTTATACTTGTACGTGTGTTTATAGTTGTATTTTAATATACTGGATGTTCGCTACTAAAGCGCAAACTCAGTCAACTTCAAATGGGTATATCTTAAATAGAACGGCCTGTATATGTTTACATCATTGAATTCCTATTAATAAATGCTTTGATATTTATTAAGCATACTCTATGACTATCTCTTCTACTTTTCGAATTGTTACAGTTTTGATTAATTTTTCATTGTTCCACTGAGAAAAGAGATTGCATGAAATTAAAAGTTTTATAACTTTTTGTTTTTATCACGTTCAACGAAAGAAAGCATTTACTTAAGAAGAAAATAGTCTTCCGGCAAAACAGCACGCTTCTTTCAATTAAAACAAACACTTTTCTGAGAAAAAGTACTAGTAAAAAAGAATACTTTTTCTCAGAAAAGTGTTTATTTTAATTGAAAGTAGCGTGCTGTTATGCCGAAAGACTATTTTCTTCTTAAGTACATGCTTTTCGACGAAAAGTAACCGTAATTAAATGGAATGCAAACTTAGTTTTGATTAATATTTTATAATGTCTTTGTAACTTCTATTTAATAAGACAATACACATTACATATTATATTGTTATTATTATGTACATATTTAACAACTTATTTTAGTTTCTTTTAAGTATTATTGAATTATAAACAGTATTTTAAATAAAAAAGCCGGACGTTTTGGTTTATTTGCCTGGACACGCATGTATACATTGATTTAAAACTTTTGCATTTTAACGAAAAATGCAAGCACCTGTATTCAAGCTGAGTACTTTTTTACGTGGAAAGTAATATAGTATAAGTATATTACTTTTCAAGGAAACACCAAATCGTGTTGGCTATATAGAAAACGCAAAAACTTTTGATTTAATGCAATTCCTTCTAAATAAAAAGGATATTTCTCTCAGTGTATACTAAGCACTATACTTTTAATTTTATCCATGAAATAGTTGTACTTTTATACAAATTTTCCACGTCTTATATGATAAGGAAAAAAGACACTGAGAATTGCAAAATCTAATCGATTATTTTTTGTTTTAAAATGGTAAATTTAAGTAAAACTGCAACAATATCAGATGTTACTAAAGAAAGGCAAATACAGCAGACAACAATTAATCTGAATATTGGGGCTCTAGTAGATAATGTAATATACCTTCACAATTTTTTTCTATCATTAACTGCAATGACCGATATAAACAGCCCAATATATGGGAAATTCTTTTAGTAGATAAAGTATGAGAAACTTTCTTTGGGGATTCTTTGGTTAAGCTTGTCTAACAACGCTAACATTTATTTTGACAGATGTCACGTGAGCCCTAGTATGGTGGAAAATTTAAAAAGTATTCCATGAATCGCTAAAAAGTGAGGTTAGATAACATGATATCCAAAGTTATTTGCAAGAACTTGCTTCGAATTCAATTTTGAGGGCATGCACAAATTTTCGTAAGCATACCTACAAAAAGATCAGAAAGAAAATCACAATTATTTTTTCAAATATTTTTAAAATAAATTACATATCTATTTCTACTTTCGTCACTTTTAGTAGTACAATTGAAGTAAAATCTATGAATATTTGCGTGATACTTAAACAAGCTTGAAAATTGAATAATTTTAACAATTACTAAAATGTCAATTTATAAAGAATACACACTAATAAAGAAACAGCGATAATATCCGATATAATTTTTATTTATAAATACAAGATTACACAATTTTAGAAAACAATCGTTATGTAAAACACAAAACTAAAATTTAAAATTAAAACAAGAAATTATGATTTTATCAGCAACCGAGCAAAAATGTATGTCATATATTTCAAGCCTTTTCACTTGCTTTATCATGTATTTCCGACCAACTCAATCAATATATATTTTTACAATTTTATACAAATGCAACAGAAGGAAACTTTATTAAAGACCGATATGTCTTATACTTACTTCATTTTTTTTTAACCATATTATTATTATTATTTCTAAATACAAAAACAAGATAATATAAAAATAAAGATGTAAGTTGTTACAATTATTTTTATTATTGTCAAACAAAAATGCACTGACCTCTTAAGAATACTCATAAGAATAAATTAAAATTTTACATCAAAAAAGGATATCCCGCGATTATGCTAATTATCAATTTAAATTTGTCCATCTCATTTAGCACACAATAGCTTGTTTTATAAATTATTCATCAGTAAAAACATTCAGTGACAAGGTAACATCATTTTTTTTTAATTTAATCTTCATTCTTTCCTCTACACAACAACATGACATTGTAAGCAAGTGTTTTTTTTTTTTGTAATATTAAAAAAGCTCCTTCAAAAATTAGCTTTTAACAAAAATAAAATCATTTCTATTATCGTATAAATAATTGCGAATATTGGGGTGACAGAAATTTGCATTGCTAATCTCTTTATATTATGCGTATAAAATGCAGGAATTCTGGATTATCTACAAGGATCGAGTGTGAAACAGCTCTTTTATTATTATTATTTTTTTGATCGTAATCTTTTAGGTGTTAATTTTTTGGTGATTTGCATATAAATTTTATGTCTCAATTTGTACCCGATTAAACACATATTGGGTCGTTTGAGATTGACATATTTTTTTTTTTGTAATGTTGTTATCTTAAAATTAGATTTCGTTTAGAATAGGTCAAATAAATTCATAGATAAATTGACCACAAAACAAATCTTTTTTTATTTGTTTTATGCTGTTTGCAATTGATTTATTTATTTATTCCAAAACAACATGCAATAACAATGATGCATGTTTATAATACAGACTTGAAGTTACATAAGAACAAAGGCAAAATCACAAAATTACTAATTGAGAAACAATATAACGCAATAACATCTAAAAACAGATAAATAATAGTATAAACAAGAACAAAAGGGACCCAATATATTAATAATTTCACTAAAGCAAAGGGTAGTGTTTTGGGTCCTGTACTTTTCTTAATTTTTATAAATGACATCGTTGACTTTCTGGTTAATTATAAAATAATCATGTATGCTGACGATACCAGCGCTATTGTATCAAGTAAAAATATCTTAGAAATGGAAAATCAGTCAAATGCAGCTTTAAAAGATATGACGGCATGGTTTATTAACAACAAACTGTATTTAAATTGTAACAAAACAAAATATGTAATTTTCCATGATATTCAAAAAGCAAAACAACTTGATTTCAATATATCTTCACAAAATAATGAAATTAAACGAGTCAATGAAATGAATTTTTTGGGTATGACTATGGACGAGACATTATCTTGGAGTGCTCATTGCCAAAAAATTATAAGTAAATTAAATTCTAGCTGTTACCAAATACGCAATCTTAGGGCTATAATTGATCTTAAATCGTTATTATCATTTTATTATGCTAATATCCACAGCAGACTATCATACGGTATTACTGTTTGGGGTGCATCACCAGCTGCGCGAAGTGTGTTTTTGGCCCAGAAACATATTATTCGTTGCATGGCTGCAATTAACTCTAGGGAATCATGTAAACTTTACTTTAGAAAATGAAATATCATGCCAATGCCTGCCATGCATATATATGAACTTTTTAAAATATATCCACAAAAATAAACGGGAATTTCTGTGCAACAATGATGTCCACACGTATGATACTAGGTTTAAACATAATTTTCATATTCCTAAAAACAGTCCTAATGTTTTGGGTTTAAAAACATTCAACGTATTGCCTCAAAGATTTAAAGAGATTATAAATTGCAATCAAGTACAGTGTTAGAACATTCCTATTGGAAAGATGTATATATTCTCTTGACGAGTATTTTAATTCATGTACCCTGTAGTTTCTGTTTTTATTGTTATTTTTTGTGTATTGACTTTGCCCACATATTTATATATGCATGGAGCATTATTATTATTATTAAAAAATGTTTATTATTGTTAAAACATTAAGACTGAAACATAAAATATTAAAATAAATAGGATTGGAATACCAATGTTCGCTATAATTTTTCAAATTTCAAGCAAGCATTTTTTTGCTTTAAATTTAAAAGAAGGTGGGTATAGGGTATAGCGAATGTTACAGCAAATCTATGAAGAATTGAATTCTAAAATTGAAAACAAAAACCGGTAGAATTTGCTGTAACGATAAAATACTATTAACTGAAAAGTAATTCTGTTTTGATTCGACATAATTTTTTTGTTTAACACAACAAAAATAGTGACTTTGACGTAACAGATAACATTTATTCATTTTAAATTAAAATGTCTATTTAACCTAATAACTTTCGCCTGCTTGTCAATGTGGTTATGAAGTGGTTGATTTAAACCATTTAATTTTGAGTTGTCCGATGTATGAGATTCATCGTCGAAACTTAGTAAAGCCCCTATTAAAGCATAATATAGCTTTTCCTACAGCGATTGTACTTGTCCTTCAATGTTACAATTATGAAGTACATCACGTTCTCATGATTTTAATTAAGAAATGTAAAATTATGATTTAAATGTCTGATTTAGTTAATGTGGCTGATGGGCTTTGATCCCTTAATGCCAAAAAAAAAAACCTAACAACTTCTACTTTTCATATTTTAAGGAATTCTTTTTGGTAGATTTAACATCAAATAATGTTTCATTTTACCCAAAACACTTATTGCCTTAACAATATTGAATGTTTTAAAAAAAATTACATTGATTGTTAACAAAAATTCTAGAAATATAGTCAAATCTACATAATTATTTTAACTTTTACATTTTGTCACTTTAACAAACATTTTCGTTTGATTGTATTTGACCAAAAAAAAAAGAAAAAAGGTCAAAAATTAAAAATATGTGTACCACTCTGTTGAAATTAGCAATATCAACCGAGTATTACTACACATTTTTAATGTGAATTATTCTTTTTTGTGAAAATGGGTGTAACACTTGGTTGATATTAACAATATCAACCAAGTGTTACACACATTTTTAATGTGATCTATTTTTTTTTCTTGGTTAAATACAATTCTAAATTAATAAAAACATATATTTTCAATGTGCTCTAATTATTACTCAGTGTTAGTTAACTAACACATGTACAGGGTGATTCTCAATATATGCGACAAACTTTAAGCGCTGATTCTTGGGTTATTTTGATCATAAAAGTTCATAAGAACATATGTCCAAAATCGCTTAGTTCTAAAGTTGTACAATGTTTAATAGTAAGTTAACATAATTAATGTTTTTATTATAAATTAACAAAATAATTAGTAAAACAAAATTAACTTATACTAACTGTTGAAAATGACCGCCCCCAACTGCAATACAAGCTTCTATCTTCCGTCGTATTTACTAGTGAGTTCGTTCTAAAATACCAGGGGTATTTCGAATTGTTTGAAAAGCTGCGATCATACGATTTCTCTGTTCATCGACATTTTCAATGGGAGTCGGATAAACTAATAATTTAAGGTGACCCCAGAGAGAAAAAAGTCCAAAGAATTTAAGTCTGGAGACCGAGGAGGCCACGGTTGTGGACCTCCCCGTCCTATCCACCGATCTGGATACGTATTGTCCAAAAACTCGCGAGCAACTAAACTCAAATGCGCTGGAGCACAGTCATGCATAAAATACATTTGTAATCTTAATTGCAACGGAACTTTTTCCAGCAGTAGTGGTAGCTCCTCTTCAAGAAAATTGCGGTATACCTCGCCATTTAACCACATCGGTAAAAAATGTGGTCCTATCAAGTGATCTCCAACAATTCCGCCCCCAACATTGACAGAGAATTGATGTTGATGACGGGCATTCACTAGTTCGTGCGGATTTTCTTCGGCCCATATGTGATTATTATAAAAATTAATAATCGTGTTTCTAGAGAAAGTAGCCTGTCGGTGAAGAATATTTGAACCAAATAGTCACGATTTTGTGCGATTTTGTGTTGCATCCATTGACAAAAAGCCATTCTTTGGGAAAAAATCTGCCGGCAAAAGTGCCTGCACCCGTTGAATGTGATATGGATACAACAGTTGATCTGTCAATTTTCTCAAAACTGTGGCCTGACTAATGTTTAAAGCAAACGCAATTTTTCTGGTGCTTGTAGTAAGATGTTCCTCAATTTCATTTAGTGCCCGTTATCAGTCGTCCGTTTTTTAAAATTTCCCGTTTCACTAAGACATTGGTGAAGACGGGCAAATATTGAATGATGCGGGATGATACGGTTCGGGTATCGTTCTTCATAAAGACGTCTAGCAGCACGCGAATTTCTATTGGCAAGACCGTAAACGAAATGCATATCACACATCTCAGCATTCGCGTAATTCATTTTAGAAAACAGAAACTGGCAATAAACTGAATGAATACTCTGACGACTATTGACAAATATTGAAATGACAAATAAACAATTTCCTCTCAACACAATAGTTTTTTGAAGAACCAACTGTGATATTATATCGTGTTAGTCATAGTTCATAATTTATTATTCAACATACAATAACTTTAAAACCAAACCGTTTTGGACATATACTCGTATGCACTTTTATGATCAAAATAACCGCAGGAATAAGCTCTTAAAGTTTGTCGCATATATTGAGAATCACCCTGTATAGTCGCTTAAAATCGTCCTACAATTATTGTTATCCTTTATAGATAAATATTGTAGTTTCAGATCCACAATTTAGCAAATACAATTTTTTCAATTTCTATTTTAAATTCGCATTCAATTATTTTTCCATTTAAAAAACATTTGAATCCCTATTTTTTTCGTTAATTTAACATATCTTCTCTCAGAATGCGCAAACATCATTAATATACAAGTTATACAAAGTAAATGGCCAGTAAATACTACTTTAGGGTACTCCATGTTCAAGATTAATACATTCAATTAATTATTAACAATCTCCCAATAATGTTCTCAATAAAATCACTCCGCATTATAAATTTTAACACCTCAATCTATAAATCCACACACGAACCTTCGTGTCACGAACACACAAAAAAAAGCGATAAGACGGAGCCATTCCACCTTCCAATATACTTACCCCGCGCTCACATAATCTCAAATAGGGTTTAAAGTCGTAAATATCAACAGCGCTCTAACACCTAAGCAAATATCGTTAACGAAGCCCCGTAACGTCGACTTCTCCGGTATCCGAAACCTTCCATATACATACATACATAGGTATCCTATATATATAAGCGCGTTTACGAAAGTGTTAATTGATTGTAAAAATCTCATCCTCGACCGACAACTACGTGCTAATAGGCGAGCTTGTGACCCTCCTAACACCGTTCGGATCACGGAAAATGAGATAGCGATTGGGAGTGCGTTTCCATTCGGCCGTGTGTCGTGCCAGTAAATCACTTGTCAACATCAGAAATGGGCTTTTGGGAGTTTGTGTGTAATTTAAATTTACATCACGGGGTAGTAAAAATGACAAGTGGGACGTGCCTTTGGATGTATATACGGAGATGTGCACATTGATAGAAGAAATATTTCGTTTACTTTTTAAAGGTGGTGTAATGTTTGTTACTTGGAATTGTGATATCTAGAGACCGGATTATATGCAAAGAAAAACTGGAATATGCATCGATTTTTGAGAAAATATGCATAAACCTGGAGCATATATGCAAAAAAAAATTGCGACAATATGCAAAATTTTTACATAAAATAAATAAGAGCAGAAATTTAAACATTAACTTTATCGCACAAAATTTTTTCACAACATATTTCTAAAACAATTTATAATTAAATGTTTTTCAAAATTGTGTAAAAGAAAGTTCTGCCTTCTATCAGAATACATATGTTTTGAAATAGAAAAGCTTCTTTCAACATCCACAGATGTAATTGGTGCATTTTTTAACATTGCAATACATTCTAAACAAAAATTAAAGTCGAAATCGTTTACTGTTTCATCTTCCAAAATTTTCTTTAATTTCAAATACCCCGCATTTTTATTTATCACTTTTTTTTTAATTTATCGTATATAGAATTACCCTTGTACCCTTGTACCCTTAACCTTCTTACATAGCATATCAAATTCGTCTACTATTTCGACTGATTCCGAGAGCGACATCCCTTGCGTTTCTAGTTTACGAATGGAACTTGAAACAAAGCTATAATTTGACTTAAGATACAAAAAGTTTTGTAGCAATTCTGTTAATGTTACTATCTTTTTACAGTTTTCTAGAGTAATGCAGTCAGCAGTGATTTCAAGAATTACATCTTTTATTCCTCCAAAATTATCGGCGAAAAAAATTGCAGCCTCTAACCATGTAATAATCGGTTCAGGAGGCAACTTAACATCGGGAAGTCGCTCCTTATAAAATTGGATTCGTAAAGGTGCTTTTAAAAATACTTTTTTGACATTGCTAATTAAATCATGAATCAAAGGGAATTGATTCCTAATGTCTTCAGCTACACGATTGAACCCATGAGCTAAACAAGTGGTATGAATAATGTTACTATAATTTTTTTTTAAATTTTGCGCGGCTTTTATCATGTATGGTGCAGCGTCGGACAACATTAGTAAAAATTTTTCACAAGGTATACTTCCAGGTAAAAAGAAATTTGATAAACCTTCTTGAACGAATTGGGCAATTGTCACATTATTTGTTTTTTGAAGTTCTTTACAATAAATTAAATATGATTTACCTACAATATCTTCATGAAGAATTCCTATTAACAAATGGGCAATATAACGGCCACACTTATCCGTACTTTCATCTACCATGATATAAATAAAATTATTCCCTACCAATTGTTGAATTTCTGCTATTGTTTGCTGTAACAAGATGTGACATAATTTTTTCGTAAGGTACTTTCGTCAGGTATATTATGTTTGCAATATTTTTGCAGAAATGATTTCAAATTAACATTGTTTAATTTTGCTAATGGTATGTTAGACAAAATTAATGCGTTACCCAGATAGATATTATATTCTTCTTGTTCTGAGTTTCGTGAAGTTGATGCTATACATTGACGTATAGATTGCTGCACACATGCGGATCGTTTTAGTTTGCACATTTTCCAATATGTGATGGAGTTTTAGCGTGTTGATCAATCAGGTATTTTCTCTCAGAAGACACCTACAACAACAATTATCATTTTATGTCAAAAGTTAAAGAATTTAAAAACAATTGTGAAGCTTTTAGTAAAATTAAACTTACAAGTTTACTGCAGGCTCGACAAAATATTTTGTCGCCATCCTTTACCAGTTCAGGATATGGCTTAATCCATAAAGAAATTTTGTTCGCTATACTCATTGTATGTACGCACAGTATTTAAAAACGTAACACAATTACCTGCTGTTTCGCTCAAAGATATTCAATGAATGAATAGTTTATTTGGGAATTAATAATAATAAAAACGTGTTTACCACATTCCTTCGGCTAGGCGAAATTAAACACGTGCAGTTCTTGGAAAAAAGTATTAGAGAAACCAATGTAAAAGATTTATCATTCTGAGAATTGTCGGTTGTCGATTTACATTAGGAATTACTAGGAATTTTTACTAATAGAAAGGATAAGAAAAAGCTTAATTATGCAATATATGCAACCTTTGTAAAAATATGCATAGAAATGCCTAAATATCCAATATATACAATCACTAATTAGCGCTAATTAACTTCAATTAGTGTAATACGTCTACATATAGATATGCAAAAAATAAAATATATCCATTTTGCATATAATCCGGTTTCTAGTGATATCTTTAAGGACGGAAGGAATAAAATAATGCTTAAGGACTTAGGGACGTTTCCCGCCAATTGGATGGAAGGAAAATCTTAAAAGCTACCCAGAGTGTACTCAAGCGGGCACGAAAATGTATTGAGAATGAATTTAATTTCAACGACATTATTTTAAGATATAATATATTAAAATAAACATCAACCACAAAGACACGCATTTGTTTTGTTAAAAATTGATTCATTATACTGCTCTATATATGTACATTTTAAGACAATATTATATTAAAACTTTGCATCACAAATTAAAATATCTTCCATTTTTTTTTAACAACATACAGAGTGTTCAATTTAAAAAAATGTATAAATGTCAATGCATTGCTTAGAAATGCGTCATTCAATTGTTTTTTCGTATATTGCATATTAATCAGCGTTAAAAACCCCAATACTTTGCTAATTTATAACTAACAGTATAACTAACAGCTTCTTGCGGGTTTCGCCGTGTGTCAAAACTTTCGCTCGACGTTTCGCTGTTCATACTGACAGCTTCTTCAGGATAACTGAACTGGTGTTATCTTTGCTAATTTAACCTACTTTCTAGAATCAATAATAACAGAGATAGCAATGATGCGCACTTCATTTGAATCAGCCTGTATGTACAAAATGAAAACAAAAAAGCTGTACGTATACAGGCTGTTTGTGTGTTTAAATGGAATGACCGTAAATATATTTAACATTAAATGTTAGTTATATGGAGTTTAGAATGGTATTTTTTTAACCTGTCTTAAGTAATATTAAATAGTATCTACTTCTAAATGGAAATAAAAGAATAAAAAATTGTTTTTGAAAACGCTTCGATTTTATTTGTTAACATAGCAATTAATATATTTAAATTGACAATGTTTTGTATTTAAAATGATATACTTTGATTTCATATCTACAATGTTTTATTTCTTAATTCTAGAAGACTTTAAATTAAACATTAATATTGCGTTTATAATTGCTATTATGCTTCAAAATATTAATAGTGATTTTTGGCAATGTTCAGAAACACTATCAGGTTGTGGACAAGCGTCTCTATTCGAACATTTAATTTGATTCAATTTTTTTAAGCTTTTTACTTAAATGTTTAATCTCAATATTTTTATTACTTAATTTTATGAAAAGACATGTGTTCGTGTTCAGAAATTTATCAAGATTCCCATTTTATTACTATTACAATTAGAATCAAATAAATGATTTTGCTGCCATAAGAAGTCATCGCAAAAATTCTTCACGTACGTGTTAAAAACAACTACAATTAATTAAAAAAAAATAATTGTTAGGATCATTTTGTACTTCCCACACACATATTTTACGCTTAAATCTTTTTGACCCTTCCAAATTGTAGCAAACCATCTAACTGATAAGTTGTGTTAATACTCTTCGTGTTAAATATTACTTCTTATTGGAGTAAATTAGATTATTCCAATTGCACTGAAATTAGTGCTAATTCCTTCGTGTCATGCATGATATTTAGTTTCAATATGATACGGATAAAATCACATTTACCTGTCGGCTGAAGGTGACAACATTATTTTTACCGTCTTACTATTCACTTTAACACGAAGTTAATACTTTAACAAAGGTAAAAATACATTAGCAGTTCGAGAAGAACACATATATAACGTCTAGTTAATAAAAACAGCGGTAAAATGTTCCGTCGGCAACTCACCACAGTGCCAGAGGTGTGTGCGTCTGTGCATGTAAAAACAAAACTGCACCGTTTTGCTGGGCACTTTATGACGTTATGCCTCGTTTTGCTGGTTATGCAGAAGCACGATGCATTTTTCCAATTGTCGAAAACAAAAGCCCACCGGTATTTGCACGCTTTAACTTATATAAAAGGACCCCTTTATGTTGTGTTTATGAAGTACATTCGTAGGCTCAAAACGACCTAAAAAGAAACGAGTAACTCTGAATATGAATGGTTATGGAAGTACTTTTTTCTTTGGGCTTTTTTACCGACGTCCTTCTGGATTGTCAGCGATGGCAGTATCGCAGAATAATAGCACAAAAGGTCCCTCCGACAATGTTCTACGTTTTACGAGTGTTCAGAGTTGGTAGTGCTGACACTGACGAAATAGTGTTTCGTCAGGAAACAAAAGGGAAACAATATAATCGAAATATTAACGACGTATGCAGTAAATAGTGACTATTTACGACAATAACAACGGTAATAATAAAAATTATAATAGCTCGTTCTGTTAAGTAGCTTATGAACAAAAGCTTAGATGGTGGAGAATTTATGAAACTAGTCGTAAAATTATTTATTTATCATTACAGTAGACGCGTAGATGCTATTGTAATGTTAACAAATAAGAAATGCATAAAGCAAATGCCCCTGTTAAATTGAAATATGTGGCAAGTAAATGAGGCGCGTTTATTCGGAAGCAGATATGTTTCGATTGTAAGTATTTAGGTACTGCAGTTCAGCGAAAATTCATTATTAACTGTGAGTAAAAATCTTATTTCTTTTGTTTTAAAACATGGATTTTTTTTCAACAGTCGTCGTATTAGATTCAAGTACTTATTTTCTTAATCACATAAGTTTTTTTTTCTGTAAGATCACTTTAGGAATTTAGTAGTTATACAGCTTCAAAATAATATCTTTTTTTTACAACAAAAGATGTGGATAAATAGGTAGTATGTACACAATGTTTTCAGATCACATCCAAGCAAGTTAATTTGATCAGTTCCAGAGTTATAGGTACACTTCTCGCAGGAAAAATCGGGACAGCAATCGAGAATTTTAAAATTTCTTGGGTGTAAATGCAGCTTTAAAGAGAAATATGAATGTATAGTGAGCAAGAGGTTTATACATTGAATAAACACATTAGAGTTTCGCTGGCGGCGTTTCTTTTAGAAATACCGAATACGGAAATACTCATGTAAAAAAAAATACATAACAAAAAGGTCTCTTAATAGCCGGCTTCATTTAGAAATATACAGGGTTGGGATAAAGTATGGAACCAAGCAAATAACTTTAAAACGGAGAGAATGGTGTTGATGAAACTTTGCAAATAAGTGTAACGAAATATAATACATCTAATTTCGATTTTGTTGTTTTGACTGTACTTCTAGTTCAACCGCAAGTTCCTCCTGTTTTATTTAAATGAAACACTCTGTAGATTATAATAGACCTTATTTTTGCGAATTCGACCATACTGGTTTTAATATCATTATCTGTAAATAATGAAGAGATAGAACACTTCACATTTACTGAACAATTAATTTTATTTATTGTAAATTATTAACAAAATGGTAGTCATCTTATAAACGAACTCATTTAAAATGTTCAAAATGCTGGCAAAGTCTTCTACGAAATTCCTGAGTTACCTTTTCCAAAACTTCTCTACGGATTAAATTACATTCGTTGACTACTCTTTGCCTCAACTCCTGCAAAGTAATTGGTCGCCTAACGTAAACACGAGATTTGAGAAAAACCCAAAGATAAAAACCTAATGGACTAAGGTCTGGAGAACGTGCAGGTCACTCTATCAATCCTCTACGTCCAATCCATCGATTTGGGAAAGTTGCACCCAAAAAGTTCCTAATTCGCCTATCATAGTGGGGAGGCGCTCCATCCTGTTGAAACCAAAAACTTTGAGGCAACTCCCCATTGTGTTGAAGTGCAGGAATAATGTGGTTTCTCAGTAGATCCAAACACTTTTCCCCACTTAAGTTTCCTTCTATAAAAAATGGGGCCTATAAGCCTGTTTTCAACAATTCCCATCCAGACATTCAGCTTTTGAGGATGTTGAGTGTGGGCTTCATGGATCCAGTAAGGATTCTCGTTGAACCAGTACCTGGAATTATAGCGATTGACTGCTCCATTTAAACAGAAAGTTGCTTCGTCAGAAAATACCATATTAGTTGCAAAATGTTCTCGTCTGCATTACAAATTTCCATCATTTTTTCGCAAAACTCCAGGCGTCGGTCAAAATCATCATGACAGTTCTTGAAGTAGGTGTATTTTATACGAATAGAACTTTTCTCTCTTCAATATTTTTCCTGCAGAAAGACGACTTATACCATGTTTAGTGCTAAAGTTGTGATTCTTCTAATTTAATAGCAATGTTTTCTCTAACAACTGCGTTAGTTGCGGTCTGCCGTCTTCCTGTTTTTGGTGAATTTTTAACCATTCCAGACATACCCTTCTGAGAATCCATTAAATACAGCGATTTTAATAATTTCTTTAAGTTCTTTATTATATCCTACTGTAGATAGAGGAACATTAAGTAAGCGGTACACCAAAAAGTTAATAGTTGCTAGTTTATTTTTCCATGAATGGTTTGAATCTTCTGAAATAAATCTGTTTTTAGTAGTGGGCTTTCTATATACTGGGTGAATTTTTTATCTTGAGACAACGGAATATCTCTAAAACACTGCATCAAATCAAAAAAAGATCTTAATAAGATTTGTTATAATGTAGAGGGCTCACTGAATGGTGCCGAACTCGATGCCCCACTCACCTCCCAGAGTGGGAGGGGGGACAACTTTGAAATCTTAAATGGGAATCCCAATTTTTTATTGCAAATTCGGATTCTACGCCATCAAGTATGTAGCTTTTATTTAAAACTTTTTTTCGATTCGTAACAGATTGCGCTGTAATCGCAAAAAAAACATGATTGTGAACGTCTAGAAAAAATACACAAAAAAGAGAAGCAAGCAAACATGATTTTGTGTTTTTTTATTTTAACATAAACTAACATTTCAAAAAGCCATGTGTTCGAAACTATGCCCCTTCACTTCGATACATTTATTTATTCGCAATTGGAATGCTATTCAGCGATACAAAACCGTACTTTATTCAGTACCTGACAAGCTGTGAATACTTACACATTGTCCGATCCCCATTTAGATTATTAATTATTAATCCAATATAAATTAGTTAGTGTTGAATATTTGAACGGTAATGGAGGCTATAACATTACAATTGAGAGAGAATTGAAATGATTTACATCTATGGAGAAAGTGGTAGGAATATCGATGATGCTGTTAATCTTTATTCACAATGTTTTCCCGACAAGGTGCAATCGCGCGCTTCTTTTTACCGAGTCGTTCAACAGTTCTCTAGCGAAGGAACTGTACAGCCAAGAAAACGTAATCGGTCGAAAAACAATTGCTGGAGAAAATAATGAAATCGCTGTATTAGCTGCAGTAGCTAATAATCCGTATATTAGTACTCGAGAAATAGCTCGCGGATCAGGAATTTCTCAGTCCACTATCTGCCAAATATTGAAGCGTAGGAAATATCATCCATTTAGAGTTTCCATGCATCAAGAACTTCATGGCGATGATTTTCAAAATCGAGTGCGATTTTGTCAATGAGCGCTTCAACGGATACAAGATAATCCCCCTTTTTTTGCTCGAGTATTATTTTCTGACGAGGCGACATTCACAAATCACGGTACGGTAAATCATGGCACAACATGCATTATTGGAGTATCGAAAATCCCCATTGGTTGCGCCAAGTTGAACATCAACATCCTTGGAACGTAAATGTTTGGTGTGTAATAACCCCAACAGCCAGAAATATATATGAGATATTTTTAAAAATATATTTTATAAATATTTTTCGTGGGAGGTTTTTGAATATATTTTTCATATTTTTTCTAAATATAGATAAAATATTCAATTCAAATATTTATTCCATATTTTAAAATTAATGTAAGCGCTATATTTTTACTAAAATATTGAGATTTTTTATGCAATCTATTTAATTTGTCAAAATGAACTAAAATTGTTCTTGGTTATTTAGAATGTATAACGTCGATAACGAAAAGTTGAAACATACATAGAGTTGTCTAAAAGGCAAGAACTTGTTTTTTCACACTCACCATACAAGTTAATAATCAATAATTCTGGCATCTTTTAAGGCATACTGAGGGTTTATCAAATTAATCACTATTTTTTAATTGAAGTGTTCTAAATAAAAAACAAACGTATTTATTATCATTTTATTTGAATAAGCCAATAAAAATGAAAAATACTCATTTTTAAGTCTAGCCTTGGCTGGTGCCAGGTACAACCCTATGGCTTTTTTCATATCTTCGGTAGTAGCGCTCTCATGGCGTTTCCTTTGCCAATTGTATTAGATCATACCATGAATAAAACATCGTGCAACATTATCAACACCTACTAATACATTTGGAGCATTTACAATAATTGGAGTGGTAGCTACATTCTAATACTTACGATACTTATTTTTAGTTTATTTCATAATATTTGAAAACATTCTACGTACAAACAATAAAACAACAGTATTCTAACCTCTATTTGAGGTTATGACGCTTATCTACCGAGATGAATCTCTTAAGCAAATCAACTAGCAATTTATCTGGTAGATGTAGTACATATATGATGCATAAAATTCCTACAATTATATTATTAACGATTTCTGTACATAGCGATATTGAGCATTCCAATTATCTTATAAATGCCATGACATGTTCAAAGTTTTGCTTACCTCGTAGTCACTAGTAACTATAACATGTAACGGACAAACGAATGAAAACGTTGATGATACGCACGTGCACGTATGCATTCTATGTACCTAATCCATAGACGCATAAACACTACTAAATCATATAACATCGGCACCGTAATGAATAGAGGGGTTGTGTTGACGTTCGCAACTTACAAATATTACAAATAATATAATACAAAACGCAGATATATTAATAGAAAAGTTACAGCGCTCAACTTAGATACTAATTAAATCATATTAGATATATATTATCTAATTTAATCTTTAAACTATCATTTTAAATAGGTACATACCTACTTAATATGTATGCATATTTTACCCATTTTATATTATTCATCCTACGCACCAAATGTACAAAAGCAAAAATTCAATCTTTTTTTTTTATATGAAATAAATATTTACAGAAATACAAAGCAAAATATTCTTGCAGAGGTATGAAAAATATATTGAGAAAACATTTGCAATAAAATATTATTAATGCTACATAACATATATATTTTTTAAATGTTTTCCTAATATAATATTTTCTATAATATATTTTATGCATATTATATTAATATAACTAATATTCAAGAAAGATTTAATATTTCTTAAATATTTATAAGATATGAAATAAATATAGTTGGTCACTGGGGAATTGGCAATAAGCTTCGTTTAAAGGATTATTGGAATTTAATATTTTGTTGTTAAAGAAGCCATGTTTTGTATTTTTTAAAGGAAACAATTTATTTCAATGTTAAGTAATGATATAACTCTTTAGCATTAAAATTACATGAGCCACACTTGCAATTGCTGTTACATTGGATTGAATATGATGGCGCAATAAAAAGTCATTCCAATCAAACATAAAATTACTTAATCTATACCTAATTTGACAAGCATCTGTCCAATCGTATAATAGTTATAATAGGAGAAAAAGATTATATTATTCAAATGTATGCATTATAAAAACGCATAAACACTTAAAGCATGTCGTTAGCTCATAAATATTAGAATGAAGAATTAACCATTTGACACGGGTTTCTAAACAAGCATCCAGGATTGAATTTATGATTTATGTAACGTAATATCTTGGCTGTAAAACGGTCATAAATAAATCAAACATTTATATTAATTCCTTCGTCGTAAATTGCCGGACAAAATTCTTGACACAAATACTTCTTTAATATTTTATCTTGTGCAATAATGCTGAAATATCTCTTGCAGGTACATCCATAGTAAAGAGAAGCCGTTCAAATGCACGGAATGCGGGAAAGGTTTTTGCCAATCGCGGACGCTAGCGGTTCACAAGATTCTACACATGGAGGAGTCGCCGCATAAGTGTCCAGTTTGCAGTAGATCCTTCAACCAGCGATCAAATCTAAAGACACATCTCCTTACGCATACGGATATCAAACCTTACAACTGTTCATCCTGTGGGAAGGTGTTTAGACGGAACTGTGACCTGCGCAGGCATAGTCTAACCCATAACTTGGGCGCCAGTTCTTCGGGGAACGTCTCCAATCTCATAGCCAACCAAAATTTTAGTATAGACAGCATAATAAGTAAAACAGCTGCCACGACAGCGGCCACTAAGTGAATATACATAGACGTTTATGTGAAAATGTTCATCGTTATCTCATACGCATGTTTTTTTTTTTTTTATAAATACTTAGACGATTGTTTTTTGTTATTTCAATTGTTTTTTCTTTCTTTCAAAACTGAATTGTTTGTAATTAATGTTGTTCTGAGATTAAACTAAACTGTGAGAGATGATATTACATTTTGTTTATTGTATTTCTGTTGTGTGCCCGGATGATATTAGTTGAGATATTTAAGTATTTTTATGTACATATCGATAAATAAATGTGTTTAATGATAATTTTGTAAAAAAAAAACGATATTTGTGAAGATATTATAGATGAGAAAAATTGATTTTTTTTTTTTACAAAAAAGAAAACGTGAAGAAGCTTTTTTTTTTGAAATATAAATAAAGATATTTTATACTTCCTCGTTTTATTTTCCTCTCTGTTCATTCAATGTAATGAAAATATATATTTAATGTAGATTTAGTTTGAACTTATAAATTTAACGCCAAATTATTCCAAAAAAGGTGGGGTTAAAGATCAACTACTCATAATTCAATTTCTTAATTTATTATCAAATTTTCGCTGAATTTTCTCAGCTTCTTCAGGGCAATAAAAATGAAATTACATTCAATTTAGTACATCAAATTGAAAAGTATACATCAGTACTGGTAGAGAGATAATAACAGACTGATAGACTTAGATTTAGTTTGTATTATTGATTGATGATAGCCGACTTTCATAATGCGTAAACACACATTTTTTTCAAAAGTGCTTGATAATGTCAAATGCCACCGAAATTTAGAAACAATTAAGTATTCAGAACAAATGAGATTCTCGTTAATCAGAGATTCATAAAAGTTAGCCTTTACAAAAATTTCTCACAACACCAGGTTCACATATACAACAAACGAGATTCGTTAGCTTTTCAGAGGCTACAACAGAAAATAATAATGTGATAAAACTGAATAAAGATTAGAATAAACCTAAAAATTTGCTAAACAATTAAACTAGTTACAATATCTATTTACAATTTATTGCTTTTGCTAATGTTCTTGCTTAACTTGTTTATAAGAATAATCAAATAAGCACTACTAATTAAGACATATTGCAAAAAAAAAAAGTATTGAAAAAAGTAGTAATTTGTTTACTATAATTTAACTCGTTTATCTATTTCAACTAGCTATTCTTTTTGGCTGATTCGAATATTTCTAATAGAATTTTATACCGTATTCTTATTCGTTAAAAATATTTCAGTACGTTTAACAATTTAACCATACAAATAGCATATTTTTTTTACTTCTGGTGCGATTCTATTAGCATCTACCGTCAATCGGGGTAAAGTGAATCAAAAATATAAGTTTTTCTTAATATTTTTATAATCTTCGAAAAAATATTTTTTTAAGAAAATAATTAAAAGTTTGTTCATCATTTACTCAACATAAACTATATTTGTTACTGCTACAGAATAAATATGTTACCGATTTTTTTTTGGCCAAAGCGTGATTCACTCTCCTCCCCCGTAAAGATTGAAGTAAAGTTTGTTCATCATTTACTCAACATAATCTGTGTTTGTTCTGCTACAGGAATAAAATGTACCGATTCTTTTTTTGCCAAAGCTGATTCACTTCCTCCCCCATATAGATTGAGTAAAGTGTCAGAAGTTAAATATACATCTTTTCGCTTTGGATGGTTGTAGTGAAGTGAACCATACTAAAGTTTTTTTTAAAGATCGATTTAGTCAAGGAAGTTAATTTTATCGAAAGTGGAAAAGAGTAACGTATTAAAATAAATTTTATTTTTATTTTACTTCTAACCTTTTTGAAGAAATATTCGTTTAATATTCCTTCAAAAACTAAATACTCTTAAAGCAGTGCTGAGGGAAAAAGAAAATCGAAAAAAAAGAAAAAATCATAAATAACTAAAATTTTAAACATCTTTAATGCCTGCCAATTAGTTAATATCCAAAATCCTCTTCACTGATTTGACCCATTTTTTCATTAATTTTCATTGTGATTCACTTTAAGCCATAGCTTTGTCTATTTTTTTTTTTTTTGGAAATAGGGTTAAGTTCAGTGTATTACTTAGACAATTATTTTAATAGTGGTATATTATTCCTAAAGGATAAGAGAAACAATATCTAGTAGCTGATAGATCGAAGATTCAACCGATTTTTGAAATAACAGTCCAAGCATTTAAACATGTTTAGCATTACTTCCGTGAAAAAAAAGGCAACATATGCCATACCGTATTACTTGGCAGACAAGAAACATATGGGGCTAATATTATCGGTTCTTTTGCCTCACTGATCGCTAGAGACGCAAAAATTGCTAGTATTCGTCGAGTGATTCACTTAACCTCATTTGACGGTATTATAAATAATTACAGACTTACAGATAAGCTTATAGGCGTTGTAGATATGCATATTAGCTACATTAATTATGTTCATTAATGCTTGATATACTTATGTTTCGTTGCATAGATTGCCACAAATCCCTCAAATAGTTAAATTGCAGTTAGTAAATTAAAACCCCCATAGATACATAATACAGATTTTGTACAGTGTTGCCAAGCGTGCCATATTTTAAGCTACACCACCGTATTTGACTTTTTTTTCGGTAAATTTTCAAATCCAATACGATAGATAGTTTGTCCCACGCCTCCTATAGTAACATAGAAGATTGCATACTAAATGGTACTAAATATTTCACATTTAGGAATATATTCACCTGATAAAATTTAATTAATGTTGGATACATAGGCAACCTATGCACATAAATTTTACGAAATTTACAGACTTATAACACTGTTGCCTCATGATATTTCTGCGCATCATAATGCATATGAATAAAAAGGTGACTTTGTTGTTAATAGACGCCCCAAAGTAGAACACGTCAATTAAGAGCAACATAAAATAAAGAAATATAAAACACCATACAACAAAATCAAGACAAACAAAAACAACAGATCGAAAATAACAAATTTTAGTAGTACAAGCAAAGAAACAAAATAAATAATATAAAGTTTACTGAAAAAATCATTTAGTGAATGAAACGCGTTGTTAATGAGACATATTTTTAAACATTTTTCTAATTGTTTGGAGCGGCATTCTTTAAGCGAAAATGACAAGTGATTGTATATTTTAATACATTGCCAAACTTGATATTTACTGAACAAATAGGTGTAATTACTTTCGTTTTTTGTATTTAATATAGTTGACTTATCGAAACATATCTTATTTAATATTTTCGGTTATTCACTACACAGGCTGATTCAAATTAAGTGCGTACCATTGCTATCTCTGTTATTATTGATTCTAGAAAGTACGTTATATCAGCAAAGTATTAGGGTTTTTAACGCTGATTAATACGCAATGTACGAAAAAACAATTGAATGACGCATTTCCAAGAACTTTTGACATTTATATATTCTTTAAATTGAACAGCCTGTATATTGTTTAAAAAAAATGAAAGATTTTTTAATTTATGATGCAAAAGTGTTAATAAAATATTGTCTTAAAACGAATAATAAAGAAATTATGATGGTTTTTATTTTGTAAAATATAGAGCAGTATAAAGAATCAGCTGTTAACAAAACAGATACGCGTCTTTGTGGTTGATGTTTATTTTAACATATTACATCTTAAAATAATGTCCTTGAAATTAAATTGAAAAGGAAAAAGTAAATGCATAATTTATAAATACTGCTCAAAGGTATCACCATCATTCTCAATACATTTCGTGCCCGCTCGAGTACACTCTGGGTAGCTCTTAAGATTGTCCTTCCATCCAATTGGCGGAAAACCTCCCTAACATTATTTTGCAATTCGGTCATATTGTTGTACCGGGTTCTGTATATCTGATCTTTTAAATATCCCCAAAGAAAAAAAATCTAGAGGTGAAAGGTCAGGAGAGCGTGCTGGCCATCGGATTGGCCCATTTGTACCAATCCAATTATCGGCAAAGATGATGTCCAGATAGTTGTGAACTGTGGCAGTTGTGTGCCGGAGCATCGTCTTGCTGAAAGTACAAATTTTGACGCATCAGGTAATTGACGTTATCAAGGAAATCTTCTAGAATGGTACAAATAAATTCCAGACATCTCTCTCCTGTCAATGTACCATTGTAGAACACTGGACCTACGACTGTCGAACCAATTAATCCGCACCAGACATTAAAACTAAATCGAACTTGTGCAGCATGTGAGCGCATTATTAAACAATTTTCTTGCAACCAGTAGTGTTCATTCTTCTTATTAAACATTTCTCTATTGGAGAAATTTGTTTCATCACTCCATAAAATACATTGTGCTCCATTCAAATTTTCATCACAAAAATTAATAAACCATTCACAGAAAGCCAACCTCCTGTTTGGATCTCTTGGTTGTAATGTTTGTGAGGTTCGGTACTCAAATGGAATATACTTATGTTTTTTTTTTTAAATATCTGAACTGATGCGTAACTTAAACACAATTCCTTAGTAGCATCTCTAATGGAAAATTCGCGATGGGATTCAAAATATGCTAACACTGTAATTTCTACCTCCTCGTTGATAATGATATTTTTCTTTGTTCTTTTCTTCTTATAAATAAGCAATCGTGTTGCCTAAATTGTCTGTAAAGTTTTCGAAAGTAACGTCGATCTAGCTGCTGTCGTAAAGGATACTGTTCTGCATAATATTCGACAGTTCTTATTGAATTTTTGCCATATACAGTGTATGTTTCCAACATATCGCATTTCTCCAAATGAGAAAATACCATGGTGAGGTATTATCTAATATTTAGAACTAAGTATAACGAAAACTGTGCAAGCTACTAATGATAATAATGTAATAATAACAATTAGAAGTAAGAAATTTGTTTTGACTTAAAGTGAAGGAAGCCTACTATAAATTTTACATATCTTTGACAATAATTAAAAACCACCATAACTTCTTTAATATTCGTTTTAAGACAATATTCAAATGTATTTCTATTATATTCAAAATATCTTCCAATTTTTTAAACAACATAACAGCGAATTACACATAGGCATTTGTTCGAAAATTTTTCTTTGCATTTTTGTTACATCTCAAATTCACATGAATAATTGTTTGCTATTAATTGTCGAATCAACTACAGTTGTTACTATCGATAACTATAAAAAAAGAAATAAAATATCATTTTATTTCTCAATTGATTTGGCTTCCTAGAAAAACGCGCGATATTTCAATAGCTGAAGTCAAAATTATCTCACAAATTTTAAAGTTGCAGCTTTAATAAAAGAGATGTATTTTTCCAATACAATACATGTAAATACCTATCAACTGCGTCAACCATATCATTAAATATCTACCGATCATTCTTTATCTATCTGACCCCTTTGCAGAGGCTTTTTTCTGCCAAACAAAATCTCATTTTAATGATTTCGAAACCACCAATTTGCTACTTCAGTATTAGATGTTCGCCCTAAAGTGTCGCCAATAATATTATTCGCTCAAACAACTTCGAAAGCCAGTCGTTAAAAAATATATGTGTATATTCACTCACCGTGCAAAATAAGTACTTCGGATTTAATTTTAGGGTAACAGCAAACTAAATACAGGGTAAGTATCATCTTTTAACAATGACAATATGATGTAACAGATCCCCTGACAACCATCTGCTTCTCTTGACGCTTCTATTGAGAATGGGAAACACAATGAAGCGCCGTGTTATTGGCCAGAATGTTGGAACAAAAGGAATGTATTTGTTTGTTTGTCACGTATATATATAACATTTTTTTTTAAACGGGAATAACACGGTGGAAGACAAAGATGGGACATACTGAATAACATTTGGGAATGTCATTATATGCTAAACTTGTATACACATATATCTTGTTTGTTCCCCTTACACACGCCGTGTTGAATAGATTCTGAGGCGGTCACAGTTTTCTTGTGTCCTAATTTCGTATCAAAAAGCAAGCCAATCACAGGACCGGCTGGGTAAGTTCAGATGGGCGTTTTTATCGAGAGATGCGACGACCTAGCAAGGTTACGGTCTAATACTGTGAAAAGAGAGGAAAAAGAAGCAAGTGCTTACGTATTGAATGTTATATGTTGTAAAAATAGCGTAGTCATCTGGAGATTTCTAAATAAATGGCTTTTTCTTCTTAATTGGCGTTTATTGCTGATGTGAAATAGTGATGCCTGTGGCATAATAACGTAATTTAATTAACTTCTTATTTATCTAACAGTCATTAAGAGATGAATTAGGTAATAAAATTAATTGATTATTATTATGTGGTGAAGTAAATGCTGAAAAAAAATTCTTTCTTATTAATTTTATTTTAAACCTAAGTATTTAAAATTTTCATGGAAGTCTATCATGGTTACTTTTTAAAATTATATTCATATTAACACAGGGTGTTCCAAAAGCCTTAAAAAGTGTTGTTTTTTTTTTCTCCAATCAATTATTAGATTTACAGGTTTTTTTTTTAAATAATTTAATTTTGTGTAATGAAATGTAACAGTAGACCATATTTTGTAATCCAAGTATAATAAACTTGACAAGTTATACAAGGTGTAAAAAAATAAAATTAATCAAATAAGAAATTTAAGTGTCTACAACTATTTAAATATAACGTTATATTTTTTAGATTATCAGCAAATTTGCTTTCTGATTACTTATCGAATTAAGCTTTAATTAATCTCGTTTTTACAGAATACGTCAAATAATCATCTTTTTCACAATTTGATGTTTTTTTTTACTAATAAAACTTCTAATGTATCTAATTGCCTAGGGTATTTAAAAATACCATTCATTTAATTTCATACTTTAGCCTGCAAAGTCAGTTTTTCCTACAGTGGTTTTCTTTCGGTGATTTCTTTATAATACTTCCACTTTCCCCAAATGGATCTAATAGTAGGTATCTCAAAAAGGTTGATTTAGGGTGATTTTTTCAGCAAATCTTAGAGCGTCTAATAGAGAAGCCAATCCACCATTTTGATAACATTGTCCAAGCATAATAATCATACCAGCATGCTCCTTTTTTGAGTAAATCTTTATTTCGTCCAGAAAAAAATAATAATGATTAGTGACCGGATTATATGCAAAGTGCTTATATTTTATTTTTTGCATATCTTTAATTATAGTCTATACGTAGACGTATTACACTAATTGAAGTTAATTAGCGCTAAATAGTGATTGCATATATTGCATATTTAGGCATTTCCATGCATATTTTTACAAAAGTTGCATATATTGCATATTTACGCTTTTTCTTATCCTTTCTATTAGTAAAAATTCCTAGTAATTCCTAATGTAGATCGACAACCGACAATTCTCAGAACGATAAATCTTTTACATTAGTTTCTGTAATACTTTTTTCCAAGAACTGCACGTGTTTAATTTCGCCTATTAGCAGAAGGAATGTGGTAAATACGTTTTATTATTATTAATTTCTCAAATAAACTATTCATTCATTGAATATCTTTGAGCGAAACAGCATGTAATTGTGTTACGTTTTTAAGTACTGTGCGTACATACAATGAGTATAGCGAACAAAATTTCTTTATGAATTAAGCCATATCCTGAATTGGTAAAGGATGGCGATAAAATATTTTGTCGAGCCTGCAGTAAACTGGTAAGTTTAAGTTTACTAAAAGCTTTACAATTGTTTTTAAATTCTTTAACTTTTGATATAAAATGACAATTGTTGTTGTAGGTGTCTCTGATGAGAGAAAATACCTGATTGATCAACACGCTAAAACTCCATCACATATTGGCAAAATATGAAAAACTAAAGCGATCCGCATGTGTGCAGCAATCTATACGTCAATGTGTAGCACCAGCTTCACGAAACTCAGAACAAGAAGAATATAATACGGATCTGTGTAACGCATTAATTTCGTCTAACATACCATTAGCAAGATTAAGCAATGTTAATTTGAAATCACTTCTGCAAAAATATTGCAAACATAATATACCTGACGAAAGTACCTTACGAAAAAATTATGTCACATCTTGTTACCAGCAAACAATAGCAGAAATTCAACAATTGGTATGGAATAATTTTATTTATATCATGGTAGATGAAAGTACGAATAAGTGTGGCCGTTATATTGCCTATTTGTTAAAATAGGAATTCTTCATGAAGATATTGCAGGTAAATCATATTTAATTTATTGTAAAGGGCTTCAAAAAACAAATAATGTGACAATTGCCCAATTCGTTCAAGAAGGTTTATCAAATTTATTTTTACCTGGAAGTATACCTTGTGAAAAAAAATTTACTAATGTTGTCCGGCGCTGCATCTTACATGATAAAAGCCGCACAAAATTTATAAATTTTTTATAGTAACATTATTCATACCACTTGTTTAGCTCATGGGTTCAATCGTGTAGCCGAATACATTAGAAATCAATTCCCTTTGATTAATGATTTAATTAGCAATGTCAAAAAAGTATTTTTAAAAGCACCTTTACGAATCCAATTTTATAAGGAGCGACTTCCCGGTGTTAAGTTGCCTCCTGAACCGATTATTACGAGATGGGGTACATTGTTAGAAGCTGCATTTTTTTTTCGCCGATAATTTTGAAGGAATAAAAAATGTAATTCTTGAAATCACTGCTGACTGCATTGCTCTAGAAAACTGTAAAAAGATAGTAACACCAACAGAATTGCTACAAAACATTTTGTATATTAAGTCAAATTATAGCTTTGTTTCAAGTTCCATTCGCAAACTAGAAACGTAAGGGATGTCGCTCTCGGAATCAGTCGAAATAGTAGACGAATTTGATATGCTATGTAAGAAGGTTAAGGGTACAATAGGTAATTCTAGATACGATAAATTTAAAAAAGTGATAAATAAAAATGCGGGGTATTTGAAATTGAAGAAAGTTCAGAAAATTTTGGAAGGTGAAACAGTAAACGATTTCGACTTTAATTTTTGTTTAGAATGTATTGCAAAGTTAAAAAATTCACCAATTACATCTGTGGATGTTGAAAGAAGCTTTTCTATTTCGAAACATATGTATTCTGATAGAAGACAAAGCTTTCTTTCACACAATTTTGAAAAACATTTAATTATGAATTGTTTTAGAAATATGTTGTGAAAAAAATTTTGTGCAATAAAGTTAATGTTTAAATTTCTGCTTTTATTTATTTTATGTAAGAATTTTGCATATTGTCGTAATTTTTTTACATATATGCCCCAGGTTTATGCATATTTTCTCAAAAATCGATGCATATATATGCGCATATATTCCAGTTTTTCTTTGCATATAATCCGGTCTCTATTGATAATTAACACAAAATACCAATAAACTTCTATCTCACAAATTCTTTAATCTTCAAAACACAATGTACATTTCATTAGCGGTGCTAACATCTTCAGGTACATTGTACACTGTATTTTGAAGATTAAAGAATTTGTGAGACAGAAGTTTATTGGTATATCGTGTTAGTTAGCTTGTATAATTTTTATCACTAATATCTATGCGTTTCTGTTTTTGATTCTGGAACCACCAAGAACACCCACGATCCTACGAAAGCAACCAGATTAGAACGTGAGCCCTTTAGCACTCATCCCGTGCTTATTACGGCCACACGCTCTGCACCTCTCCTCAAAATTTATACACCGGTCCGAAATCTACCAGATAATAACCACGCTTAAGAGTTTGTTAAACAATTTGCATAATTTATCTACCTTCGCGGTCATAAATCTCTCAGTACGGGTATAGCACACGTCTCAGAATATAAATCCTACCACAGCCGAGTCTTTCTTCGCACAGAGGGCGCGCTCTCGGTCCTCTACTCTTCGCCAGACGTTCGCTATTCCGAGTTTCCGAAGCGGATATTCGTTACGTAGAAACTGAATCGTAGCGAAGGCTAGAAACCGATGGCGGAATTTATTGAATATGTTTCGCGGAGACGTTATTTATTAAAATGACGGAACATTAGAAGTACTTACTCGTTGATATATGCGTTTCGGGCCGGCAGTATACATAAAGGAGAAACTGCTCGCGATAAATATTGGCAATTTCGAATGTAAAATATCGTTTGTTCGGGAGACGCCTCTCGGCGATCGTATGGGATTTACGGTGGGTCAACGGAGATGCGTATATAGGGTTCAAAATTTCAATCCGAGTTGATTTAGTGCGTTTCGAAGCGCATTTAGTTCGTGTAGGCATATATTCTGAGTTGCATTGCGGTCTGTTATTGTAGCGTTATTGGCGAAAACAATATGCTTCCTTTAAAGAAGCATTTATCTATAGGTGGTTGCTGTCATTTTCGTTTAGGGTAAATTGCGAGTAATTAACTTGAATAATACACTGTTGAAAATATTACGGTGTTGGCGTTAATTTTGCGCTAGTCAAATATTTTAGTGTTGATTTTTACAAACTTTGCCAGACGAGTTGACTACGCGTATTTAATAGAACAGAAATGACTAGAATTTCGCGTGGATTCTTTGTTCAGATATGAGGATTGACTATTTTTCTAGACATTCAGAAGCGTCAACCAATCAGAATTTTTCCCTCGGATAGAAATATAGAAACCCCACCTATTCTAATACAGCATTGCATTATACGCACCACCTGCATTGCACGTGTATCTGTTTTCGTGTTTGATTCTCCGTATTAACATATCCAAACAAACCACCAAATGTGACTGACTTGCAAAGTGTAACCTCGTGTTATTAAACGTTAATTCCAGTGGGCATAAAAAAATTTCAACATCTTAAAGATGTATTGGGAACAACTATTTACGTAATTAGTTCAGATTTGAATCAAATAGCATAAACATTCACTTAATTTTATAATGGTTCTCAAAAAATCATTTCAAAATTGGTACGTTTAGTTGCAACCAAAACTTGTGAATGAGTGGTTTTGCATATTTATAATTGAGAAAACGTCTTAAAGAGAGAATATTATAGCACTAAGAAATAGGAGTTGCATATTAAAAAGACGTTGTGTTTAGAAAATGGTGTTAAAACACCCAATAAATCGCATTCATTTAGTTAAACAGCTAGTAAATTTGTCTAGTCTAGATCAAATAAAATGTGACTAGAAGTATTTTATAATTTCCACGTGTCAGTTGGACAAAATAACCCTTAGCAATAGACAATACTTGACTTTCTTTGCTCGTCAAATTTAAACTTCTATAGTTCTCGACAAAATAACACGAAAAGAGTGTGGACCTCTCCTCACTATTAAATTAGTCAAAAAAGTGTTAAAATTTTCAACAGTGTATGTCGATTTTCGTATCTAATTTTAAGTTGATGCAACATCCTGCATCTTTATAACGATTTAATTCTCGCTCAGAGACTTCACTGGAAACTATAGCCTACTAACTACCTATCACACAAATTTTTAATTGTTAAAATAAATGCTGACATTTACTACTAGTATGTATGTATGTATGTAGATAGAAGGGTGATGTTACACTGCGACCTAAAAGATCTATTGTCCCCTATTCTCGCTGCTTTACAGCTGGCCTTCCAATCCTATTCCTTTCAGAAAGTGTAGGATGTCAGAGTGCCCCAGTCTAGATAAGTCTCCCTCTTCGATTTCACATGCTCCCAGGTGCAATGCCCTCGAGTTGCACAGTGCTACGCAGTTTGAGAGGAGGTGGATGGGTGTTTCATCCTGTTCCTCATAAAATCTACATTCAGCATCTTTTTCCAATCCAAGCTTACTCAGGTGTCCTTTCAGTCTACAATGGCCTGAAAGTATTCCTGTTAATATGCGAACATTGTTCTTACTCAGGTTGATGCATTCTGTAAACCTCTTCGGGTTATAAGTTCCCAGAAGAATTTTACTTTGCCTCATTCCCTGAAGATTTTCCCAGTAACTGCTCCATTTCTATTTTTAGTTTCTTCAGTATTGTACTGCTACTTAACCCGCAAAAGGATTCAGGCCCTATAAAAGACATTCCAGCCCCTTTTTTGCGAGGTTATCCGTTATATCGTTTCCTTCCACTCCTGTGTGACCCGGAACCCATAGGAGGGTTACTTTATTTCTTTTGCCTAGCTCATTTAATTTCCCTAGGCATTCCCAGACCACTTTGGAACTGATTTCATATGAGCTCAGCGCCTTGATGGCTGCTTGACTATCAGACATGATGATAATCTCCTGCTTCCGATAGTTCCTATCCATATTGAACTGTACACATCTTTCAATAGCGTATATTTCCGCCTGAAATATACTTGGATATTTTCCCAAGCTTTCGAAATATGTGGTTCTAGGCTCATATATTCCTATTCCAGTTCCCTTTGCGGTTTTGGAGCCATCAGTATACCATTTGTTTACTACTAGTAAAAAAAAAAAACTGGTTTTTGTCCGAATACAATTAATGCCACTGAAATATGTTTAAAAATAAGTTTCCTTCTTATAGATTGCTCGTCTGTAATCTTTCTGCCATCATGAATAATTTGGATTTTTGTAGGTGCCTTTACTTGACTGCTCTCATTTTTACTTATTACTTCCCACACCAGCTTTCGACTTATTATCAAGTGATAAGATTTTTTCGCTGTAATATTTTCTTTTCGTACACTGAGAGAAATATCCTTGTCATTTAAAAGAAATTGCATTAAACCAAAAGTTTTTGCGTTTTCTATATGGCCAACATGATTTGGTGTTTCCTTGAAGAGGAATATAATTTTAAATTCACGCAATTTTTCGGAAATAATATATGTTTCGTTGAAACAGTTTATTCTTTTAAGTGAAAGATATTGATTGTTGATTCAAATCCTTTTTATTTTGACCTTAAAAACTATGCAGATTGGTAGAAAACCGTAAGCATGTTGATTCAAGGATAAGTTTTTCCTTTTCTTATAACATTTCTTCATTTTAGATTTAAGCGTAAACACAACAAAATGCCGTGATCATTTTCAATCAAAATGAAAAATGAATTATCTCCAAAAATCCATGCACTAAGGAGGGATTTGCAGTTAGAATGTTGTAAATCCTAGTAGTATTGGGAGAGTTGGTCGCAGTGACCACCATAGCACTCTAGTGTGCCGTTAAAAAAATCGTCCTTTCAAGAGCGATGACTCCTATCAGATGTTGTTCTAGTAAATATACAGGATTATTATCTTACGATCGTAGTTTCCAGCCTATTTTGTGCGAAATATTATCTGTTATTGGAATGAAATAGGAGATGCGCCATCTATGCAGCAATTTCTCTACTGCACATAAGTATATCTGCTCACCTGCTGTACTATATGGGGAGAAAACTGCTATATGAAAATAAAATGCGATATTTATTTTTACTTCCATGTAAATATTTAGTTAAATTAATAAATAGTGCGCTAACTTCAAATAAATCTGCTAACCAAATTATTTGTTTGATTGAATACAGGAATATTTTTAATATTCCTAAATCAAGCAATAATTTAGTAACTGTAACCAAATGCATGAAAAATGGTTGAAAAGAACAAGATCGTTTTTCCCGTGTATAACAGTTTTAAAACCTTCAAACACTATATACTGCTGTAAAGTTCCTTGGCTTATAAGTAAATCAGCATTAACTGAAAAGATTCCAATTATCTCTGAAATTTCTTTAACTTCGTGCGAAAAATATTCACTTTTGTTCATTATTGTTTGTGTATCTGAGACTTATGCACGTGGAAAGATGAATAAAACTAAAATACTTCCGCGTAAAAAAGCACTAAGCTTGAATACAGGTGCTTGCATTTTCCATTAAAAGTCAAAAGTTTTAAATCAATGTATACATGCGTGTCCACGCAAGTAAACCAAAACGTCCGGCTTTTTTTTATTTAAAATACTGTTTATAATTCAATAATACTTAAAAGAAACTAAAATATGTTGTTAAATATGTGCATAATAATAACAATATAATATTTAATGTGTATTGTCTTACTTAAATAGAAATTATAAATACATTATAAAATATTAATCAAAGATAAGGTGCATTCCATTTAATTACGGTTACTTTTAGTCGAAAAGCATGTACTTAAGAAGAAAATAGTCAACACGCTACTTTTAATTAAAATAAACACTTTCCTGAGAAAAGGTATTCTTTTCGTTGAACATGATAAAAACCAAAAGTTGTAAAACTTTTCATTCAATGCAATCTCTTTTCTCAGTGTAGACATAATTAACTTCTTATGAATATATTTTTCTCAGCTTTATATGATGCGTGAATGTGATTATGTGCTAATGACCGTTTAACTGCCGACCATTGTAGTATCTAACGTACTTACAAACATCAGACATATGAAATTTATTTAACAAAAAAAAAAAACACTGAGATCTAGTGTTTAGAACGAGCATGTATAATATTATTCTTATAGGTTAATTCGCCTTAAAAATGACGTTTTGGCTAATAAAATATGCATGTCAAAACTTAGTTTAACAGAAAAGGACAGTTACTCCCCAAAACAACATGCCATATGCCAGTAAGGAATGAAAGTAAGTTAATTAGTTAATTCGTCCGTTGGCATACAGAACCTGAGCAAGCCTACCAGACAAGTGATCGATATGGCGATTCCACCTCATATTGGCGTCCAAAGTAATGCCCAAAAATATGAATTCCGAAGCTGCATTATTTAACGTATTGACATTCAAAATTTGAGTTTTGATGAGGTTTATTTTTAATTTATTTTCAGCGAAACAGTTGTTTGCACTGGCAGTAACTTTTTCTGAACTCTTGTCTATCACTTTTGTGTCGGATGTTCGTACCAAGAGCGAGGTGTCATCCGCATACCTATAGACATATCTCTGCATCGCTTATGCTTGTCGGAAGATCGTTGAGATATATTAAAAAGAGTAGCGGTCCGAGAACGGATCCTTGTGGAACACCATTAGTTAATATATTCTGCCAGAGATTGATATTTTTTTCCAGTCCGGAAGTTGTACTCTATTGCTAAGATAGGGTTTTAAAGTAAATAAAAGAAAAAGAGGAGAATCATATCTCCTCTTATTCCGTAGTAGTTCAGTTTATCCAGCAAGATTTCGTGACATACACTGTAAAAAATTACAGTAATTTTGCCATGGTAAATCAGGAATATTACATGTAATAACGTTGTGAATTTACCACAAGAAATCATGTAAATTTTGTTTTACATGTTTTTTCTAGGATATTTAACATGGAAAAAGAAATTTCGGTAAAATTTATAGCTTTTTCATGTAAGTTTAAGATGTAACAAAAATTCAAAAGGAAAAAACAGGAAAAAATATGTACAATTTTGTATTTACTCTCAAAATTTACTTAAAGTGTAAAATTGACATTTTTTTTTGGGTATTTAGTGCACTTTAAAAGTAATTTTACTAGTGAACTATTAATTTTGCTGTAAAAATATGAGGATCTTTTATATTTATTTGTTTTTTACTTGAATTTGCGGGTAAAACTATAGATATCATGGATAATAACGAAATTCATACGCCGCATGTGAATTGGTTATTGGATTAATTTATCTGTGCGCGTAGGTAATTCTATTCGTTTGTCGAACTTATTATTGGCTCAATGATATCATGTACGTCACAACAATCGTAGTTTCGCGTAAGCGTGTTCACTTTTTGATCCCTGGTTGAGCGATTCAGTATGACCTATTAGGTGTTATAAAAGAATTAGGTAAGTTGCTTGCTCTCTTTATAAAAATACATATGAAAATTACTTTAGTGTTCCGTAAATATAGAGTTCATATAAATATTACATACGAATTTTAACAATCTTTGAAAAACACATCAGCATGTGAAATTTATTAGATGGTAGAAATTTTACCTCATGAAGCAAATTTACCTGTAAAATTGTAGGCAATTTTGTTACCAACGATTTTACATGTAATTTTACTGCAACTTTTTTTACAGTGTTACCCCCGTTTGGGGGTAGGTGGGATCAGGCCATGCTCCCCTTAGACGTAGTTGGTAGTTGGGGTGAGTGATTATTTTTTGAGGGGCGGCTCGTAAAATATTGTCGTTTGATACTCATTTGGAACGCGAAATGCGATTTTTTCGGGATTTTCGATTTTTTCCTGTGTTTTTTTGTTTTGTTTTTGGTTAGTAACGATGAAACGAACTAATGTGTGCTAATATAGCATACTTATCACGTCATTATTATAATCAAATACAAACATTTCTAATTCTAGTATCACTAAAGAAACATATTTCTAATAAAAACCGCTTTAGTTCGCGAAATGAAAATTGGTGGCAAAGTTGTTACACTAAATGCGCACTGGGTGCAAAATTTCTATTCAATATGTCAAAATTTATTTTTAACCGCCAAATTAACAACAGATTACTACATCAAATACTTATAACCGCCTAAAATTCCCCTATTTACTCTCATAATAACGACGTTAAGAACTTCGCAAAATAACTATACCTTCACACTTACAAAAACCGACGATTCTTATTTTCCAAACGTGCTAAAGCGTAAAATCACCGACTAAACTGGGTACACATCCACACACAAACGCAACGAAACAGCCAAATAACAAGGCGAATAGGACCACACGCAAAACTTTACATCGGCGTAAATATGGGTGCACCACTTAACCTAATTTGCGCGCATAAGTCGAGTGCGATCAGCTGTTCGTAAGTGGGGCCATTTTGCGGCGATGCACGGCCGGCTGTGTTGTTTTTTCGCGCATGAGTACGCGTCATGCGATGATCCCGAGTCGCGGCGAGTGTATTAGGAGGCAATTTTCACACCTGGTAAATAAGTAAGTAGTATACTAGAAATGGTGCGAAAGATCTTCGGATGGGGACCACACAGGACGTTTCGGGATAAGCCGTTAGGTAAACAGTATAAAGTGTGTTTATAGAAGTTGGTTGTATATCTTTATGAATGGAAAATGTTTTTTTTTGTTTGCTGTGAAGATAATTGCTTCCTTTCGTAGATATACGTAAATATACAGGGATACAAAAAAAATCATAATGTATCGAGATCCTGAACTAAACGAATATCGATTGCACTCTAGTACGGCTCTCATACAACTAACTAAGTAATGATCCGATAGCGCGCTCCGACTATAGCCGACCTCTAACATCGACCCTGCATGTAATAAACAATCTTTATACGTGGAAGAATAATTAAATGAGAATTTAAGATGCAAATCTTATTATTAACGTGAAGATATTTGTTAAATTGTCGATCTGAAACTACTGTATGTATCTATAAAAGATAACAATAATTGTAGGACAACTTTAAGCCACTATACATTGGCGTTAATTGCCATCAAAAATTCTCAATCAATTATTTTGCCACTCATGGCTAACTTTGATATTTTAAATAGAAACCTATATTTTTTAGTGCATTTTTAGGTTCTACTAGGAATTTTAAAGCCAATTTTATAAAAGATCTAATCGTTTCTGAGGTATTTTAGTTTTTGTGAAAAAAAAAGCTCAAAAAAAATATGATGCTGTAAATGCGTATAACGGCTATACAGTAAAAGATACAGAGTTTTTATATTGACTGTGGAAGGTATGAGTCCTCTACTATTTAACCAGGGAATAAAAAGTAAACAAAATTATACAGGCTGTCCCATAATCTAGGGTTGATTTGGGGTAACTTCTTAGTACTAAAATAATTTTTTTTCAAATGGAACGCCCCGTATATTTTTAAATCGTATGATGTAGAATTAATTCCTCTATCGAAAAGCTATGGTGTTTTTATACCTATCTCCAATGCTTCTTTTAGAATTAGCGATTTTTAGAAAATGTAGTTTTTAATTAGTATTTAATTAATAGTAGGCGGTGAAAAACAATTTTAACTTTAAGAGCATATAAAAAAGACAAAATATAGTATGAAAAAATAAAATTTATTGAATACGAAATAATTAAAAACGCAATGCTATATGTATTATGTAGGTATAATAAAATTAGATTTAGAAGGGACAGACAGAGGGTTTTGAAATAAATAAAGGGGTAAGACAAGGCGATTCATTATCGACAACATTATTTAACTTAGCTTCGAAATATGTATTAATAAGAAAAATAGATAAAGGTACCATAAGAATAAAGGGAGGACAAATAATAGCGTACGCAGATGATATCGTAATTGTATCAAAAAATCGACAGTTGACCAAAACAATACTGGATGAAATGGTGAGAGAAGGGAACAAAATGGGACTGAAGATAAGCCAACAGAAAACATAATTAATAAGACTAGACACGAAACGAGAAAGTAAAAATCATTCAGTTAAAATAGCTAACTAAACTACACATTTGAAAAGGTGAACAGATTTAAGTATTTAGGAGTGACAATAACAAATGACGGGAGCAGAAACGCAGAAATAAAAGAAAGAATAACTAATATGAACAAGGCCTATCAAGCAAATAGAAAACTCTTAAAAAGTAAAATATTGGGAAAGAAAACAAAAATGAGAATTTATAAGACTATAATACAATCGATAGTACTATACGCTGCAGAGATAATAACCATGAGCAAGAAACAAGAAGAGGAGCTTAGGATGCAAGAAAGAAAAATACTAGGAATAATATTAGACCCAATAAAAATGGACAACGGTGAATATAGAAGAAGAACCAATTATGAATTAACAAAGGAGTTAATGGAAGGTGACGTGGTAAAAAAAAATTAAGAGGCAGAGAATAAAATGATTGGGACACGTGTGGAGGACCGGGAATGGTGCAGTAATCCGCAGTATCTTGGAATGGTAACCAGGAGGAAGAAGAAGAGGCAGGCCTAGATCTACATGGCTACAAAAAGTTAAAGCAGACCTTAACAAAGCCGGTATTCATCGATGGCAGGAGACGACCAGGATAGGGACAGGTGGAGGGATGTGTGTGAGAGGATATTGGAGAGGATGGGGATTGATCTACCCGTATTTTGAAGATCTAGAAAGTTCTAGAAAGCTCTAGGAGCGGCGATACCCCGTTGGGGTGCTTAGCCATTATATATATTTAATTTTACACTGAGAAAAATGTTCCAAATAAACTGTTTTGATAAGATTTGCTTATTTACAGAAAGTGAATATTGATTTGTGGTTGATATTCCTAATTAATTGCTGGAATAAAATGATGCTTTTCGCCAAGAGTTTTCTGTTTTAAATATTTTGATTAATTGGATTCAATAAATTGTTTTATAAGCAAGGAGAATATTATTGGGATGATGATATGGATACCTTATGGCAAATAAATACTATACTATTTTCTATTTAGAGAAATAGTACAGCTAATTTAAATAAATGTATATCTATCCTTAGTGAACTGTTCGCTAGAATGTCGTATAGCATCGTATCCCAATCGTAGAATTTCGTAGGGACGCTATCTTTTAGCCAATCACAAGTCATTACCTCTTTCGGGCGTTTCACACTAGTGCCAGTATCGTTGTCAGTCGTTGTAGTCAGTTGCTAATCAGTTGTGATCTGGTTATGCTTGTGATTTTGTTGTTTGAAATCAATATGGTAGATAGGATATTAGAAGATTGGGGTCTTGCAGACTACTGGTCAGTCTTTTAAGGTAAGCAAATAATATGTGTATATATCATAATAAGTTTCAGTCGATTAATCTGCATTAACTTGTATTATGCATTGACTGTGTTCTTGCTTCCTACACAACATTGTCGCAATAACGTAATAGTAAATTAACATCAAAGCAGTGATACTTCACGATAATACGATATTTATTAACTTAATTTTTATTGGTTATATGTGGTCAAAATCGTCAAGTTCGTATCAGACGTTACATTATGTCGCAATCGTTTCTGAGAAAATGAACCAATTAAATTCTTTTTTTTCTCACAGAACTACTTAAGTAGTACACGAGAAAAATGTTTCTAACCTAAGTGAAAATTGAGTATGCAACTAAAAAAATCATTTTATATGTGACAAATGATCAAAGTAGTTGCAGCAAGTAAAGTCGTGTTTCTAACAATGATGACTGGCACTAAATAACTTTAGTTTTCCTGATAAATGAAAAACATCATTTATTCCCAAATGTTTTGCATTATTGGAGTTACTGTTTGTTTTGCTGGTATTAGTTACTGTAGCTTCTGTATGTGTGTAAATATCTACATTACTTATAGTGAATGCTTTGTCTTACTGCTGTTACTTACCTGTATTTACTTATCATAACTAAACTTTGATATTTGTGGTAGAATAATACGTACTACAATAAATTATTTATTTGTATAGTTATTGTAACTGATTTTGCATGATGATTTTCATGAAGTATTGTCCTCTTCAGATCAAATACATGAATAAAATCTAGTTAATTACACAGAATACACTGTAGTAGTTTAGAATAAGTTGAATATAGTTGTTTTATTCACGTCAAAAGGACTAATATTCATCAGCAGCGATCGTGTTATAATGTTTTTTATATTTAGGTATTAAAATTATTGAGGGTGCGTAAAATTAATATAAAACTGCTACATTAAACAATACATACTTTATTTGTTTTTCGCTATGTACATTTATATATGCAAAACATATTGCTTATATTCTAAAATGTTAGATACATTGCATTAAATACTTAAAATAAGGCTACCATCTTTTAAAAATATAATTACAACTTAGCGTAAAGATAACTGCACACAATCCGTGCACTGTCACTGCAGCTTAATTGTTTGACTTTGTCACTTCCACGAATTAGTTAAATGATGGTAGCTAGCAGCACCTTTCTAAGCCAAATAAACACGTGTACGAACCAGGACACTGAACCAGAGCAAGCACAACATAACCAATAAAACATAAAACATGCTCTAGAAGTGCTGTCGGTTCCAGTCGATTGTACCCGAACACCAACGATACAAAATTTTAGTAGTTGCCCTAACTCACTCACCATTATTCTTTAATTAGTTTTCATTTATGCCTACTAATGTTATTATTTACACCTAGCAATAGTATGCCAAATAACTGAGTTTTATTAGTTGTAGATATATTTTTTAATTTGAGTAAGAAATATTTAATGCTGCTAATATATTTAGTACTTGTGACTATAACACAGTGTTAGAAAACTTACTTTTTCACTTTTAATGCATGGCAGATTAATAACGAATAACTATTTAATCGTAGTTATTAAAAAATATAGTTGCCATTAATATAAAATGCTAAATATATTGTTCATTTGGACCATTTTTCTCAGTGTAGAGTGAGGAGAATATAAGTAGGAAATGTGCATAGAACGCCGACAAGCCCGAGATGTGCCAGTTAATTGTTGCATTTGATACGCCGTTACGCTAGTCATGTTCCCACCTCATCTTGTAATTTGCAATGTGGATTATAAAAAAATATATTACTGTATTTGAATATACGTTAGGTACATATTTGAAATTTTAATTTTGTTATAATGCTTTTGTTTAATTAGCATTGTATTGTTACTGTTCCTCTGTTCAAGAAATAAAATATAAAACAGACCGCCGTGCATTTCATTGTCTCCACCCTTTACACCCACATCGAATACATGGTTTAATTGCTGCAGATAAACGCATATCTATCATCGCTCATCTACCATAAGTAAGGAAGTTAGTTACAGCAATTAATCATTTTAATAGATCCTATTCGTAAGGTTACTTGTTTTAATAATAATTTTCTTTTACAATAACAACACATATTTGATTTCCTTTTTCTTGGTTTTTAGGTCTAATATTAAAACATGAATGAATACGACGACGACGACAACGTTTCGCTTTATTAAAAAGCTTTTTCAAGTAGATATATAAATAAATGTAGAAATTGTAATTATAAATAAAATGCTTTTGTTTAAATAAATGACAATTGTTGTGTTTACTATGATTTTGAATATATTATTATGTTTTATTTAAAGATTGCATTTTAAAATAGGATTTGTGATTATTGTTTATAAAATTTAATTAAATAGTTCTTTACAAATATTTTATTTAGTTATAAAATTAAATTATATAATTTTGTGAAAATACTGTATATCGGTTTATCATTGACTGCATTTTTATGTTTATAATTTGAATTATTTCAAGTATATTAGCGCGTTTTTAAATTTTGTTCTTTGTTTAAAATTGTTACGTTGTTGAAATCAAAGGTGTGATTTTGAGTTATTTCATGTTTTTTTAAAGCTGTAAGATTTTTATTGTATTTGTGTCCTTTTATTCTATTTTCCAAATATTGCATGGTTTCACCTATATATAAGTTTTAAAAATAACAACACAGTTCATTTATTACAAGCAAACTAGCTACTTGCTATACATTAACCTTTTATTACAGTAACATTAAGTAGTTATCACAAGTAGCCAAGTTAGTTGTTATAAGAATATAGTTCAATTGTTTTAGAACAGTGACCTCATTTCCATTATATAGAAAAGTTAACCTGTAACTAATTAACCGCTTTTCAAGTAACAAGTTCACTTCTCATAGATAGTGGACTCGAGAAACATGAAAGCTCTTATAATAAGCAATGTGTATATCTGTCCCCTATTTAGGCGAACTTTTTACTTGAGGTTATTAAATATTTAATACCTATTACTAAACATTTTTCTCAGTGTATTTGAAAATGTGCAAACGTCAAAAAATCAACAAAATTACAAAATACTAAGTTTAGGGATAGAGAACTCACATACAAACTAGTTGCAAATGACAGGGTAAATTCATTAGACCGATAAAAATTGTACCATTCCATCTAAAATCAGAAAATTGATATTGACATCTTCCAAATACCAAAAGTATTACTTCCTTTATAAGGCTAAAAATATTTTCTTTAAATAGATCACAGTGGGCCATAACTACACTGCATGTTTCAAAATCAAATTCTTATTTGAAGTTTAATAAACAACGTTTTCCGTCATCAGCACACTTGCTATTAGACTCAACTCCATTTTTATAGTTCACGCCACCAGCTAAATCCCCCTTTCTGATACTATACAGTGTGTTCACGGGAACATTCTACAATACCTAATTTTTTTATTTTTAGAGATACAGAGTCGGTTAAATAGAGAAAGTTCGTGTACTTTTCCATCTACATTTCGTGCTATGGCATAAAAAAACAGAAGAGCGCTTGGTTGCTAAGATACCACTATAGCATGTATTTTTTTTTAAATGAGACACCCGATATATTTTTACATTGTTGAGTTTGTCCAATCATTGGCTATAACAAAGTATAAAATGACTTTTCTGTAAAATCACAATTGCGAGAGTTATAAGGAAAATCACACTCAGTTCATTTGAGGTGTTCACAAAACATTTTACAATAGCTAACTTTTTTATTTTTAGAGATACAGAGTCGGTTAAATGGAGAAAATTCGTGTACTTTTCCATCTGCATTTCGTGCTATGGCATAAAAAACAAAGAGCGCTTGTTGCTAAGATACGACTAAAATGTATTTTTTTAAATGGGACACACCGGTAATATTTTTACATTTTTGAGTTCTCTCTAATCATTGGCTATAAAAATTATAAAACGACTTTTCTATAAAATCACGATTACGAGAGTTATAAAAGAATCACGCTCAGTTCATTCGGTGTTCACCACAACATTCTACAATGGCCACTTCTTTGTTTTTTGAAGTTAGAAATTATTCAATGAAGGTGTAGATAAACACTTTTGTATAATCGTGTTTTAAGTGTTGGCACTTGGATGTAATCTTTTACATAAATAACGGAAACAGTATTTACTATACTAATACAACAAATGGGAACTATATTAAACAAAAACTAATTGTAATATTAAAGTAAAAGAACACAAGAAATGTTTTAAATTTTTACTTCAAAATAACTGCCATTACTTTCCCTATACAGGTTTACCCTTCGCACCAGATTACTGTGTACCTTTTGCACTGTTTGTTCATTAAAATCACGAATACACTGTAATTTTGATTTTTAAATTTTCCAAATCAACAGATGGTGTATCAACACCCTGTTTTAGTAGCTCCCATAAAAAGAAATCCAAGAGATTTAAGTCGGCGTGCCTGCCGGGATATAATTCGGGCTCGTTCCGATCCAATGATCAAAATGCTGTTTAAGGGGCTAAGATATTTTATTCATTAGCGTGATTCCCATTTTTGGTGCTCTTTTGATTTTTTATGCTATAGCACGAAATGCAGATGGAAAAGTATATTTTATCGACTCGGTATCTCTAAAAATAAAAAAGTTAGCTATTGTAGAATGATCCCGTGAACACACTATAGTAATCAGCAGAAATACAATACACAAATCAGTGTGTTTCTAATTGGAACGAAACCGAAGTTGCCATCCAGCTTCGACGTATAACGGATAAATTCGATTAATCGAACATTTGGACGCGCTGATGTGCCGTCGGATCGCTTGATCCGTCTTCGAAGCGTCCGTCGGTCGGAGATTGATGGATCCCGCGCGCGGTCAGCGTGTACCAGTCTCGTTTACCGCGAGAACGATCCCACAGGCGCCTCGGCTCGCACAAAGTACGATTTATTACCTCCTAGGACGGACTAATTACATTCTTCTGGACGTTTACGTATTATAAATAATATACGGTGTGTATAGTCAGCTCGCAAGTTGTATATGTATGTAGGTACACATACCACAGAGTACCAGAAGTACCAACGCGCATATGTACAGATATTAGATTTCTTTCTTTTTTTTTTGATGAGAAATGCGTGTACACTAATTGTTAGGAAAACATTTAAAAAATATATGTGTTATGTAGCAGTAATAATATTTTATTGCAAAGTTTTCTCAATATATTTTTCATAACTCTACAAGAATATTTTGCTTTGTATTTCTGTAAATATTTTATCATATAAAAAAAAAGATTGAATTTTTGCTTTTGTACATTTGGTGCGTAGACGAATAATATAAATGGGTAAAATATGCCATACATATTAAGTAGGTATGTACCTATTTAAAATGATAGTTTAAAGTTAAATTTGATAATATATATCTAATATGATTTAATTAGTATCTAAGTTGAGCGCTGTAACTTTTCTTTATAATATATTGCGTTTTGTATGTATATATTGTAATATTTGTAAGTTGCGAACGTCAACACAACACCTCTATTCATCACGGTGCCGTGTTATATGATTTAGTATTGTTTATGCGTCTATGGATTAGGTACATAGAATGCATACCGCGCGTGCGTATCATCAACGTTTTCATTCGTTTGTCCGTTACATGTTATAGTTTATAATAGTATACGATTAGGGCAGATTAGGGTTACTGTGTTAATTAATTGTTGCGGGAGTGTGTTTTTAGTTTTGTGTGACTACGAGGTAAGCAAAACTTGAACATGTCATGGCATTTATAAGATAATTGGAATGCTCAATATCGCTATGTACAGAAATCGTTTAATAATATAATTGTAGGAATTTTATGCATCATATATGTACTGCATCTACCAGATAAATTGCTAGTTGATTTGCTTAAGAGATTCATCTCGGTAGATAAGCGTCATAACCTCAAATAGAGGTTAGAATACGTTGTGTTGTTTTTTGTTTGTACGTAGAATGTTTTCAAATATTATGAAATAAAATAAAATAAGTATCGTAAGTATTAGAATGTAGCTACCACTCCAATTATTGTAAATGCTCCAAATGTATTAGTAGGTGTTGATAATGTTTTACGATGTTTTATTCATGGTATGATCTTGGCATTGTTTTAGAAGCCACAAGGAAACGCCATGAGAGCGCCACTACCGAAGATATGAAAAAAGCCATAGGGTTGTACCTGGCACCAGCCAAGGCTAGACTTAAAAATGAGTATTTTCATTTTTATTGGCTTATTCAAATAAAATGATAATAAATACGTTTGTTTTTTATTTAGAACACTTCAATTAAAAAATAGTGATCAATTTGATAAACCTTCAGTATGCCTTAAAAGATGAATTATTGATTATTAACTAGTATGGTGAGTGTGAAAGAACAAGTTCTTGCCTTTTAGATAACTCTATGTATGTTTCAACTTTTCGTTATCGATGTTACACATTTTAAATAACCAAGAACAATTTTAGTTCATTTTGACAAATTAAATAGATTGCATAAAAAATCTCAATTTTCATATATTTTACGAACATTTTAGAAAAAATATAGCGCTTACATTAATTTTAAAATATGGAATAAATATTTTAATTCAATATTTTATCTATATTTAGAAAAAATATGAAAAATATATTCAAAAACCTCTCACGCAAAATATTTATAAAATATATTTATAAAAATATCTATGTAATATTTCTGGCTCTTGGGGTTGCTACTACATTAAATAGATAAAAGAACATTAAGAAAATATTTTCTGTTTAATGAATACTTGTATCAAAACAGCATAAATGCAATAATATTGTATTTAAAAAGAAAGTTGAAAGCATTTCTAGAAATTCCATGTATAATGACAGGGGGCAAAAATGAAAATTGACGAATAAAGTATTCCTCAAAAACAATTTTTATAATGATAGATCTAATCTATTCGGTATTAATACGCGCGCACAGAAATATAAAACAACAATTATACTTACGTGCATACGTTGAAAGGAAGAAGTTAATAACATTCTCAGCAAGTGTGGGTGTACCCTTATTACATAACCTCAAAGTTCATCGTCCACTCATGCGTCTAATTCACAGTGTCCGGAGATTGTGTTAGGATGTTTCGACACTCCGAAACGGTATACAGGAAGGTTTATACTATATAATAAAAATAATTTCAGGGTTATTAAGAATTTACATTTTATAATGGGTCTCGGTTATAAAGAAAGGTACCAGAAGAGGTAAGTAAGTGTTGCGTATGTAGTAAAGTACCGATTTAATGACTTTATATGTGTATGTTGAATTTGGTTTTTTAGTTTTCGAAGGAGTATGGAGAGTGAAGGAGTCGACACCTACGCGTTTGGTATTGCTGTTCTTAAAAGGAAAAGAATAGTTAACCTACGACAAAAATTTAAATGAAAATAATATGCATTTATCTTATTATTTATGTTTTAGCAATAGATTTTAGATTAATTGAGTCGTACGTATTGCTGTGTACTGATTGAATGAAGCAAAAATTGCAAAAGTTAATAATCGAACAAGGAACTCCTTAACAAATATCTACAATTGTTTTTCTTACAAAAATCCCTCTCTCAAAATCGTACAACGCAGACGTATTACAAAAACAATATTGAATAGAATCCGCATTAAACAACACTAGCAACCAATAGACCATTTAATGAATGGAATAAATTAAAAAAACTTAACACTTAAATAATTAAATCATACAATTAACTCTTAAACTAAAATTTATACAAAACAAAATAAAAATTGTGAAAAAATTTGAAAAAGGGTTGTCTAACACCACAGCAGTATGTACGTAATATACAGGGATTTCAATTAAAATGAGCTATCTCAAATAAGTTTTTAGTCGCTTTCATTCATACAAAAATCCGGAACCCGTCAATTATTAAATCAACGAGGACAACTTTTAATGACTCGCCTGACGATTTAAAGTCATTCCTGAGGACGCAGGAATCCCCAATCAAAGCCTGCAATAGCATTTTCCTCACGTGGTTTGAATACTATTTTTCCCCAGCCAGTCCAACTTTAACTAAATGTTAATAAAGGCATACCTGTGACTGACATGGTAGGTAGTAAGCTTAATCTGTCAAATAATTTTTGAGAACTGTCAAGTAGCGTCGTTTTAAAAGTGTTTAATAATAGTTTATTGAAATGTAATACCTAATAATTTAGCAATTATCTCATAAATGGGCTCAGACTGGGTCGAATGTACTAATGTCATCTATCAATAATGTCACATATTATAAGATGTACAGTTTCATCATGTCAACGTCACCTACTTTTCCTCCCTAGGGAGGTAAAGTGAAACTTTCCTTCCTGCTGGGAAAAAAATAATAACATGGATGAAGATAAAGAGCGTATAACTGGCGCACAATATAAAACGAAACCTAATCTTCTGACGTAACCTAATATAGGAACAATTAGCTCTAATAATCAAACAAATACATATATTTTGTATAGTGTTCAAGTGTCTTTATTTATCGTTAGTGAAATGGACCCAGATGATTTTAAAAATATATCTATTGCAATATATGACAGAAAACAACTGAAAATTCACACTTCTGCTACGTTTGACCTCTAGAATTTTGTAATATGTACTCTACAAATAGGAATCATCCAAAATTACCATAGCGGAGAAAGAATCTGCCAAAATAATTTCTTATTATGTAACTTACAATAATTAGTGCAATTTTTTTTTTATTTTAATTTTTTAAATTGAGCGCAAAAAGCTGATAATATCTGTGAAACAAGCTACAGGTTTTAGTCACAAAGCAGCATTTTTCGTCATATTATATTCAGATTGTAAATTTTTAAATTTAGTTCATCCTTTGACGAAAATGTTATTTAATCAATTATCACCTATATCAATACACAGTAAAAAAAATACAGTAGTATTCCTGGTAATTGTCCTCCAGGAAAACTACTGTAATTTTACAGATGAGAGTGAAAAATTCAGTATAACTGTAAATTTACAGTATCGCGTCATCATGCTTTTCCCCACTTACCCTTTGTTTAGAAGTATATATATTTGTTTTGTACTAACCTGACTCCGTAGTTTTGTTACGTCCTCATATTTAGATTTAAGTTCCTTCAGTTCTAAGAAGTTAATAGTGAAGACATCTTTCCCTTTTTCGATTCTTTCTTTATTCTGTCAGACACCCTCTTCATTTGTAATTTACGACCACTAGAGTTCCTTTGTACACCACACGCAATCACTTTTGTAACCCCACCAAGGGAAAATGGTCAGTGTAACAAGGGACTACTAGTTCAAAACCATATTGTAATAAGCAGTTCTGTTCCGATTGTAAATATCTTACAATGTAAATATATGAAATTACAAAAAAAAAGGTTTTGTGTGTTTTGTTATTTCAACACATCAACGTAGAAGTGACAAATCCAGCACCAACGCATTTACAAAATTCTACACCCTTAATATCACAGTATGATCACTGTAAATTTAAATATCATTTCTGATACATTTAAACGCTGTCAGAAATTTACATCAATGTTTTTGACGTTTACAATAATTGTTTGCTTATTTACTGAGAAACTGTGAAGCTTCAGTAATTTTCCTGTAAAAATTTCCGTACACTAATAATACTGTAAAATAAAACAGGATTATTATTATTAGAGTATTGCATAAACCTTTTACTGCGTAGAAAGTACTGGCGTTATGAGAAGAAGATAACTTTCATTGAGTTGCGACTGTACAATCGAAATTTTTAGAAATGTCATAGGGCAATATGCACATACCAGAGTCACCCAGAGTAGTATATCTCCTTTAAGGGGCCCATCGCATTCAAATACTCTAAATATGCTCGTCTAGCATAAACAAGGCACCGTGAAAACACAATTTATGGTTGTCGTTAGGAATAAGTGGGTGCAATGTTTATTTCTTTTCAGCATGCATGTTCTGTATATCACACGTTTACCCGATTGAAAAACAGTATGCTACAAAAAAATTGCTTTATTTAATTTTTTCAACTTACTACTTACTTTTGAAACTCTTAACTTATACCAATAGGCCGTTTTGATTTATTACAGATAATAAAACTTCGTATGTTTCCACAACTCGAATTATTCATATTCTTACATGGCACTATAAATAATTTACGGGTCCCAAGTTCTTTGATAACTATTTTCGACTTGAAAAGATTACAGACAGATAGGCACCCACATCACATATTTCTTATTAAAAATGATTCCTTATCTTTCAACAGTTCAGAACTGCGAAATGTGCAGGGATCCCAGTTTGCATATGTATTTCGTGTATTCTAATCACAATATGGCATATAGACAGTGAGAGGATTTGGAGTAACATAGTGTTCGACAAAGAAATGCCGCACACCTCACTCAACCCGCAAAATATTTCGAGGCACTAATTATTACGAAAATTTAGTTGCTTCTATGACAAAAAAATTAGCAGAGTGTATTACCAATAATGGTTATTATACCAAATATTAATTCAACGGTTTTGCGAAAATATTAATGTCGTTTAGGTAATAATATGTTAAAATTGTAAATAAAGTATTCATTGATAAATATTGATTATGATGTTATTTTCCCATTGGCTGTATACTTCTTATTATTTTCAAATGAATAATTCATTAGATAAGTATTAAAACCTGTGATTCAACATTTGGCTAGTCCTTTTTTTAATTTTTCGAAACACATAAACACTGCAGTGAGTGGATTTTTTATTATTATAATGTCACAGCTGTTTCCAAAAACAATAAAATTAAAATATATAAATTAAATTAGAATTTGAAACACATTTCGTTCTACAAATGTAATCCAACCACTACAATTGATCTGACAATGAGTAGTATAGTGGCGTACCGCCTAGCATCATCCCTTTCTTACTAACACGGAGACCGTAAAACTTCTAATATTACGTTACCTCTTACACCACTGAAAAACCGTGTTTGGCCAAACTTAGGATGTATCTATATTAGTTATGGTGAGTGAAATTGCCACTAAACAAACAAATAAAAGCATGTAGAAGTTTTGGTTAATATATACAATGAATGTATCTTGAAAATAATGAAGGCTGGCACGTTTTTAAAGCAGATATATCAATATAGTCTACACTAGGCCTGAACTAAAAACCTATGACATAATCTAAGGCGGCGGCTGTACATGTTGCAGTATCTCAAGAAATATTTTCATTTTATTGTTAGTGTGCCTACTTATTATTTTATGTCTCATCTTTGGTGCAAAATTAAATAAATATAATTATGCTCGAATCGAATTTGTTATATATTATTATGCTTAAACTGCTTTTTTTTTTTAACGAGACCTCGCCTTAGAAAAAACGAAAAAAAAAAATACCTATAACACAAACGATCTGTTTTTCTTTATCTCCGATACCTCTACAACGAACTGTCGATACGATTTCCCACATTTCTGGACGCAACGTAGCCCCCTTATCTGTTCCGAGATCTGAACGTATCCGCTCAACTTATCGACAGGTCCGTGCGCTTTAATCGTCCCGAATATTTCGAGCGACTGGCCGTTACCCAATCCGACTGGCACCTCTCTGTTCAACCCTTAACGACCCGATAGTCGTCCGTCTCTTTCTGGGCGTCCGCCGGGAATTTTTTGACAAATATAGAGATCGACATGACTGAACGCTTACTTGATCGCGTTTAATCTGGCGGTCAGCACTCTGTGTTGCCATCGCCTCATCGGCCGGGCATCCGAGAAGAAAGAATATAAAAGAAAAAGAATTATAAATTTATACTAACAAGCGGCTTGTGTCAACGGCGACCTCTATAGGTGGGTTTTCTCAGATGCTTTGTGGAGAGTTTTTTGATACTCTTTTATCTTTAGCTTGTTTGAAGTAGTTTTTTTTTTTGTAGAATATTTACTAAATAAATGATTTTGATGTGCAGACATTCTGTTAAGTTAAAAGAAGTTTTATCAAAATTAATTTCTATTTGTTTAGTATAAAAGTCTTATCCATATTGCTATACGCATTCTTTCTGTTTCTATTTAGAATAATTTCTTTTATTTTTGTCCTCTTAGTGCATATACAAGTTTCTTTCTTTCATTTTCGTAATTTTTTAAATGTAACATTTAGCTATAAGTGAATTTGAATATAAATAAAATATATAGTTTTCAACAGTAAATGCAAGGACATACTTTGCTAGTAACGTATCATACATATTGCTGTGAACTGATGGTCCAAGCATATAAGTAAAGAGAAATTAAAAATGACAAAATTAATTTAGCTAGCCCAGCAAAAATGAATCCAAAAGGGCGCCAGAGACTCCTAAATCTCAAAGAAAATTTATTAAAAATTAATAGTGGGCGGTTGCAAAAATGACTTTCATTAAAATTCTCAAAAATTGAAATGGCAGATTCAAAAATAAAAGAACTAGTGATTTTTAAAATGATATTTACAATCATTAACCTTATTTAAAAAAAAAAAAAAACATTTGATACAATTTGCAGGAGAAATGAAAACCATAAATATAAGATTCTGGCATAAAACAAACCTGCATATGACTCTACAATTTAAAAAGGACAATGCAAATCCTTTAGCAAACAAAATGGTGAATTCGTTCTAGAAGGACTTTCTAGTACCACAAAAAATATCCACGTGGTTTTAAAAATTCAAGGCAAACCAAAAATTTAATTCAAATGACGTAAAGAAACAAGAAAAATTAACAATGAAATATAAAACAAGCTCAACAGCTTTACTTCACCTGCCCCGAGGTGATAAAATAAAATTAATTATGACAACAAAAAAAAAAACGGAAAATTTAAACTCTAAACGCGCTTACTTCTAAAACGAATAATATTAAAAAGCCTTACATGTAATGTGCACACCTATATAATACTAATTAAACTAAAGAATTACAAGATAGACGATTTTACAAACAAAAACGAGCTACATCTTAACTGAAAGGATTACCACAAACGGTAATCGGAGAACAACAACACGCGGGCACGTCTATCTGATAACTCCCCCGGGCCTCAAGGTAACATGGCATATATTTGAAATATACAATCTCGTGCGGTGAACGCACAGCGCAACTCTAAGAAAAAACTAGCAAATAAACTATACAATACAGGAGTACGCAAAATATACAAATAAATGAAATTGAATATATACAATTGTCCAAATAAAATACTACTAAAAATTAAAACAAAATTCTTAACAAAACTTGCGGAAACTCCATTGTTTTGACAAGGCTGATTAGGAATAAATAAAAATACACATTTAAATTTCCGAAACCCGGAGTGCCAGACTACAGCAATATGTATACACATGTGATACTGTAATAACAAAATGTTCTCACTATAAATTTATTCTATTGTTTTATCTAATTATAACATTTGCATAAATTCATTTCTTCAATCTTGAAGCATCCAATGTCTCCAGTCCCCATTATTTTCGATTACTTCCTAGAAGTTTCTCATAGTTTATCTGCATTTTCTAGAATGAAGTTTTTATATATGTATAAATATATATTCTGCTTTAATGCAGCTCAAACATTTCTAATAGGACTTAAGTCCGGACTATTTAAAGGCCAGGTCAATACTTGTTAAATAAATGTTTGCGGAAAGTATCCATTCTTGCACAATTTGCGATTTCTGCACGGGACAGTTATCGTGCTGAAACACAAAATTGTCCCCACATTTACCGATGGCATCATCAGATTTATAAGGATGCCTTGATTTCTGCAACACCTACTGCTTTCATTTCAACTATTCAGTGTTCTAATTTTTTTACTATTAAAAATATAAGAGAGACCAAATATTAGCGTCGATATATACAATCGCGGACAAGAGTTAATTTATTGTTGAATAGCTTTTTGAAATGTTAGTTTATGTTAAAATAAAAAAACACAAAATCATGTTTGCTTGCTTCACTTTTTTGTGTGTTTTTTCTAGATGTTCACAATCATGTTTTTTTTTTGCGATTATAGCGCAATCTGTTACGAATCGAAAAAAGTTTCAAACAAAAACTACATGCTTGATGGCGTAGAATCCGAATCTGCAATACAAAATGGGAGTTTCCATTTAATATTTCAAAGATTCCCACTTTGGGGGGGGAGGTGGGGGATTGAGTTCGGCACCATTCAGTGAGCCTCCTTCATTACAACAAATCTTATTAAGATCTTTTTTTGATTTGATGCAGTGTTTTAGAGATATTCCGTTGTCTCAAGATAAAAAAAAACTCACCCAGTATAATAAGTTAAGAAACTAAGTTTACTAATTAAATTTTCACATTGTGATTTCCATCTTAAGTATTGATCAAAATATATCCAAATATATGAAAACTTACACTCTCTCTTTGATTCCAACACCCCACCCTCAATGGCCACACTAACCGGCTCAACGGCACTCTACAAAAATGCAAATTGTGCTGGTTGAAATAGGCTACAGTATCTGTGATATTTGCTTTAAGTTTAGCGTCAACGCACTTGTCGTCACATTTAAAAGGCACAATCAGAGTAAAATCATCCGCGTAAGATAGATAAGATATGTTAAGATAAAGGTCCAGATCATTAACATAAAGAATAAACAGAATGAGATCCATGATGGAACCCTGCGGAACACCCTATTTTGAGTTGTTAGATGCAGATACAACCAATAATTTAGTTGTAATTAATAGTCGTAGGTCCTGGGGGTTGGGAGTACCTACCAGACGCGTCCCCGAGGTGGTGGATAGGGAAAAGGCCATCTTATCAAGGTTCGCTCAAGACGAGATGGTTAGTGGCGGCTATGAGTTCGTCCTCTCTGGTTAAAACCGGAGCAGGATGAATGAAGACCGTTGCCGTGAACCATTCCCCCCTCGCCCGAGCTGTCGTGTCGTGGCTAAGGGCTTCCACAGGGTTCTACAACGATGCCAGTTGTTGCTTTCGGCTACCGAAAGCCCAACTGTTAAACCAGGTCCCGAAAGGGATGGGGGTCTTGGCTTAACTGCACGGACCGAGAGGAGACAACCTCAACAAAAACCTAAATCCTAAGGTGGCGGACAAGGGTGATGGAATGCGTGGCTGGATAGAAGACCAGTCTACTAGTCCAACCTTGGGGCACCTGGCGCAACCCATTGTATTTAGCCTTACCTCTGCATGCGGGGCTCTGTGGAGGTGGACCTTGTCTTCCCTAGCTACTCGTGGGATCAACCATGGAGGAAGGACGTTTATTAGCGAGACGACACCACTAATAAACAGGAATTGGAGTAGGACCTCCATAAGAAGCCTTCCACTTCCAAAGTGAGAGTACCTCACAAGGAAGGAACAAAGGGAGGAGCAAAACAACTGGAGCAGATTGGGGAACAGGATGGCATCCATCCCCTCTCAAATTACGTAGCACTGTGCAACTCAGGGGCGTTGCACCTGGGAGCACATGAAATCGAAGAGGGAGACTTACATAGACTGGGGCCCTCTGATATCCTACACTTTCTGAAAGGAATAGGATTGGAAGGCCAGCTGTAAAACAGCAAGAACAGGGGATACAATAGATCTTTTAGGTCGCAGTGTAATATCACCCTTCCAATATACACATACATACATATAACAATAGTTGTAGGTGGTATTGATTTTTCCCAAAAACGGACACAAACTTATTCATCCCTGCTATCAATGTAGACTGTGAACTTCTAATTATTTGTTAAAGCGATGATTCATTAACATTAACAATTCACGGATCATCCGTAAACAAACGAACAATTCTTCTTTTGTTTCAAAATTTACCTAGAACAAATACTTCTTGGAAATGACGTACATAGGCATGTTTCTAGATGTTGTACATAAATGGTAGTACCCAGTGTCAATGTAGTCCCTATACATGTAAGAGATATATGCTTGTTGTTTTGCAAAATCGGAAATGCTTTCATGTAAGCCGACGCAGACATTGAGTCATAGATATATATATGTACTTGCCAATAAGCTCATATCTTTGGGACATTAACACGTTACTAGTTTCTTCTTTAACATCTAAACGTGGGAATGTGCATTTGTTAGAAGATATTTTAAAGGATTTCCGTTCCGAGTTCGTTCATCCCTATTTTAATATTTGGTAATTATTCTTTTATTTCTGTCTGCCCAACCTCACACTTAATAGAATAGAATACACAGACAACTTTTTAATTTGGTTGAAGAAACAAAACCGATTATAATACGAAAAAGAAAAAAAATTATGAACCGGTGATATAAAAAAAATATTTATGATAAACACATTTGAGGAACGTGAATTATTGTTATGACTCTGGTAGCTTTCCACCGATTTTTCTATCATTTCTACGGACGTAAAGATGATCTTTTATAACTCCGAGGTAACCTATTCCTATTAAGGCCTGAATTTTAATAACGAGAACACAAGAGCGCACGGACATTGTTAGCGTCAGCGGTGCACTAACTGTTGTAAATTATAGTCAGTTTTTATACGATTTGGGTGAAGCTGTAGTCTACTTAAATGGGAGTGTGGTATAATTTAAGAGAATCACTTTTAAAGATGTTGATGTGGTCTGCATCGGGTTTAATTTCGTTTTTATATTATCAACTGGCGTCTGTTGTCTTCGTTTCTGTTGTTTTTTTTTGTCGTTTGTGTCTTTATCTGTAATATACAGGGAGTTAGTTAAGCGTCTGTAAAATTTATGCATTTATCAATCATTTATATATATATTGTCACGGTTTAATAAACTGATATTATTTAATTGTACCATAACTAGCTAACCTCCGTAAGAGGACATGTCTCGAATTATTTTATAAAATTTAACGACTATTTTGATAAAATCCTATTTATTCCAAATTTGAATCTAAAAATGATGGTTAATTGTTAAACAGTTTTTATCATATTAATTTTACTCCTATTTTATCTACATAATTCTTGGGTAAATTTTCGCCAACGACGTTTTCCCCGAGATATGTTTCTATCTTGCCCGTCGATTTGCTCTCACCAAAGGTATTCTGCGTCTTATCAACCTAAAAAATAAATGTATTATTTTAATTCGTATTTAAACTTTAAAATATTGTATAAGAAATTATTTGTTTTAATACGTTGGAGAAATTTGTTTGGTTAGAAATTTTATATAATCACCGACCAGTTTGCGACCACTGATGGAAAACTTTTAAGGTGGCAGTTCTAATTTTACTAGTTAATATATATTCACGGCACAAATCGAATTCGCAGTAATTTTTACCATCAAATGTTGCACATACTGATTTATCCGTCTTTTGAGCATAGAATCACAGTATAGGGAGTATCTGTAGCGTCACTCACCGCCATTACCGTTTTCTGGAAGCCGTTATTTTGGTTTCCATATGATTAGTTGACAGACTTGTCAATACTTGTCATTTACGAATACAAATTTAAAACTCGTGTGTAAATTATATTAAAAATTCCATTTCGTGTGTTCTTTTAACCCGTTTAACATATTTGTACACTATTTTGATATTTTATTAGTTAAGTAAGTGTAAGTTAGCATTTTCTTGGTCAATTTTTGCTATGGTTGACCATGTCTGGCATTCATTGCTCAGTCAAAAATTGTAAAAATGGTTATTATGAATTCACGGATATACATTTTTTTTTAGATATACAAATGTTGCAGATATGTAAGTAAGATTTCGCTCACATATAAGCTTTAGTAAACATTGTTCAACAATCTAAAGCTAGGTACTAGCTGCTAACCGCACTGACATAAATCAGCACAATCTACAAAATTATAGAATTTACAATGTTCATTAAGAAAATCGCATGTTTAGAAATGACTTGCGAGATCGTCTTTAGCCATCTGCTAATTGCGTTTTGCATGAATATTCTACCAAAACAGCTTTCAATATGACTATTATCTTATAATTAACAATTGATTATATTTTTTTTTGATTTCGTATTATAGTTATTGTTTTTTATATACTTGACAGGTAAACTATGGTCAAACACCACGAAATGGTCTAACAGATGGAGGATCAAGGTCGATGCGATGTTACTCGTTGATGGAAACATTTTGCAATATTAAAACATTGGTCCGAGCAAAGAATCGGAAGAGAAGGCATTGGCACATCGTTCCCATCGCTCCCAAATCCATCTCGACGTTCGTACGAAGCTCCGCCGAAGAGCGGATCCCACGGGGACGAAGACTGTGACGCCACCAGGCCGCCGATGGGAGAAAGATGACAACGAGACAGCGTGTAGGCAACATTATAATATAAATTACGCTGTCCGCTGAAATGATGGCGGTCCATTGAGTACGAGGCCGGGGTCAGAGGTGATCGAGCATGTTACTCTCTTCTTCTTCGTCTTCTACGTCTTCGTCTCCTCTGCATAGCTATGCGGTCGCCCCCGCGCGCTCTCTGTGCGCTACCCGACGGGACTGATTTGTCATGCCCCTCCCGGCCGACCCACGCGTTCTTCTCAATGAATCGCATGTGTGCATGTGGACGGAACGCTTCGAAAGCTTCGATACCCGTGAAAACGTGGTCGCATGCGGGCCACGGCGAGGGGGAAGGAGGTGAAGCTCCGAGAAGAGGTACGGTCACATGTCCGAGTTAAAAAGTTTATAAATATCCTAATGTTGTAGGGACGTGCCGACAGGATTCTTTTCGATGCTTTCTTCGAGATAGAATTCCCATTGAAGAGTGGGATCCGGTGACGCGGTCGAATTCCTCTAAACTCTAAAGAGTTCGTTGTTAGAATAATTACCAATTTATTAACACAAAATCATACCAATTTCATTGGGGAAAATTGAAATATTGATTGAAAGATTACCTTAGCTTAATATTTTTGGAAAGTCAATTCAGTAAAATCTTAAAAAGGTGCCAATTCTAAATTTATTTATTTGAAATTATAGTCTACAAACAGTCAAAATCAAAGTATTAAGTAAATCTTGATATCTTAGACAAGATTAAATTAAGATTTAGATTATTTAGAAATTGCATAGAATCTCGAAAGCTATAGGCGGTGCTTCTAAAGAACACAGCATCGACATATGTTTTACCTCGCGAAACACATTGGAAAATCTTTTAAATAATGCGCAAAAACAAACAGCATTTTAATTAAACATCGAGCATTTGCGAAATCGGGTGTGCATGGAGATTGCAACAAGGTTTACATTGGATGGACGTCCGGATTTAAAGCACATCATCGATACAAGAGACTTGAATCATCCATTCTTTCACAATATATAGACGATACCGGATATAGTACCAACATAGAAATCCTTGAACTAATGAAGAAAGCGTATACCGTAATTTGTTTGAGAATACCAAATTTTGTTTAAGCTAACTAAATATTGAGTCAAATATGGGTAAATAAATATTTACCTTTATACAAAGATTAAATTGATGGGATTTTTACAAACTTAAATCACCTTCAGTGTTTGAATATCAAGTATATTATAACCAGCTTCATTAAGAAGATTTAATTTTGATTATCTAGTATGTTCTAGGAACCTCTGAACAACGACAATAGTTCTTCTTATCCATGTACTTTCTTAATTCTTGTGCTGTTGTATACAATAGATTCATTCGGAAATCCAAAGAAACTGCGACTATGATTAGCATCAGAATTTATCTTGCAAGAGCGAATGGCACAATAGCATAATGCCGATTGGCGTCTTCTTTCACGGTTATTTCACTTAAACCTAGCAATATAATATATAACAAAGTATGTAAATATTGTGGCCACTAACCTTAGCTTTTACACAATGCAACAAGATTCATTAATTGTTTTTAAAACTGCAGGGGAAATTTAAAAGTAATAAAATACGTAAAAAAGATAAATAAAACAAATAAATCATGTAGATTAAACGCATAAGTATACTAATTTATGTAGGTACCAATGTAAACAATAACAAACTGCCATATTGGGAGGCTGTTGCTCGAAGTAAAGTTAGGCTTAGAAATTCAGATCTCGATGACTCATCCATTGTCCTTACTGCTTATACTATGCCGTAGTTGTTTACGTATTGACTAATCCTTAGCAATTTTCATTGTTTCTTATTTTATTTCATTCATTCTTTGCATTGTTTTCATTACTATTTGATATTTAAAATATCACTTTCACCTTGTTACTCAATGCTAATTGTAAGTAATAATAATGCTATAAGGTAATTTGACCTAAAGTTTAATATTGCTCCTTGCTTTTCTTTATTGTTTTAAGTATTTTTAAATTGTATAAATGTGAGTCCACTTTTGCTAATCATTTTTTTGCTTGTTGAATATATTCTATCAATTGTTCATAATTTGTTTATTTTGTTTGCCTGCGTCCCTTCCCGTGTGCTTGTTTATGTCTTAATAACAAAAACTAAATTATAAAAACAAGAAATCCTGTGTCGGATAAATACACAACGAATCATACCATAAAGTCCATTCTAAATGCGCTCGCCACATACATTTTTGCGTAGGTCGTTAACTTTTTTTTTGGTAGGAGCTGTACCTTTGTTAACTTTTTACAAAGTAAGGATTTAAGTTCGTGAAAAGACCATTGATATTTTAGTCCATTAATTTTGATTTGTTAATTTTAATACCCCTTAAATCAACTTTAAGGAAATACATGAATTTATTTATTTATTTGGTTCAATGAATTTCGTTATCTTGTTTTGTGTTTATTTTGAATTTTTACTGGTGGTTCCTCAATTTTGTCCAAAGGTGTATTTATAAATGATCGAATTTCAAATGTAAATAAAGGAACTACTTTCTTTGCAAAATAAAACAAATGGTTAGTCAACTATAATCACAGATTTCTTTCAGCAAAATTTAAATAAAATCTCACACGTACACCTTTCACTTCAATAAAATTAACTCAGCACGCACCCAGAAAGAAGAACAAAAAAAAAAAAAATAAAGAACGGATACAGTACATTACCGTTCCATCTCCCTTTTCCTTCCTGCCCATCTTCGTCCGTCCTCCGGCCTGTACTTTACGCTTTTTCGACAAAGCATAAACGAGTTTTCCTGTATCCCACCAGTTCCGATAATTATTGGCCGTGTTCGGTTCATGTCGGTGGTTGACAGCTGAAATATATTTACATCGAAAACAGATGCCATTCAAAACATTAACCTCCTTCTTGGTCTCGCTGTTCTTCTTGTTCTGGCAGTGTCCTCTTTCTTTTATTATGTTTTTTTTTTCTCGAAGAAGAAATCTTATTTTCACATCGCTTTATTATATATCTGTTTATATTTAGCTAGATTTTTGTTAAACCTTATTAAGCAGAATGCTTTAAGTTGAATCTCTAATAGAGGATTTCCCATTTAGACCACAACCACCTCAAAGGTATTGAGCCGACGCATACCTTAAAGATCTCGTATCAGAATTCCCAATAAATAACGAAAATTTTAATTGTACACAGTAGGAGATCGGTAATATATCTCGAGACGTACGACGCGCAGGAAAATACCTAAATAAAAACACCATCCTCTAACCATTGTCTACAAGACAAACTGCCAAATATAAATCTAAACTTGTAGATTAGTTTTTAAAATTTATGTTTCGCTGACAAATCCTCGAGAAATCTCTCTGATTAAACCGAAACTAAAAGGGTGGAACAACAATAACAGCAACACAAAAAAAAAAGACAGAGAAGAAACAAGAAGAAGAAATAAACGAGCTTGTCAAAGTATTTCTTTTTTTTTTAAACGGAAAAAAAAAATACCACTTATGTTCTACCGTACTAAAAGATTTCCTTTGTTCGCCGACTACGTTATACCGCAATCACCATCCCCGTGTTTTTTTAATTAGCGCGGAATCAGTCAAAAATCAACTCGCCACCACCCTGCACATTATGCCCACGGATCCAGTTGGCTGCGGTTTCGCCGGGAGGAACGGGCGCCCCCCCGTGGCGAGCCTTATAGCAGCGCTAATGAACTGTCGGGGCACCCAAATGAAATCCGTAGAAATAAAATAAAAATGAAGTTGGGATGCCGTGTGGACGATTTCACCGTTCTTTTAGGGTTAATTTTCGAGATTTTACAAGGGTCTCCTGTGTAGATGGCGCATAAATACATACAATACAAAAATAAAGAAAAAGGAATGGGCGTGATCACGTGACGTGCTAATCAAAACGAGATAATTTAAATAGCTCTCTATTCTATGCTTAGTTCTATATTTAAGTACTCTTATACACACTAAAAAAATTCTTGGTAGAATTCCTACGAATTTGTGCGAATTTGAAGCAATTTTGTGTCCCTAAAATCGCACAGTTCTATTTTACTTTTAGAAATAGTACTTCTAACTATAGATAATTTTTCCAATGTTTTCTTTTCTGTAGCCTGGAATATTTATAGTGCGGTTTCGGAATGTGAGTAACTCTTCCAAGATTTTTTCATTTAGTCCCAAGTAGTTACCAAGATAGCAGTGTGTATTGCTACAAGAGGAAGCACACACGCTACTAAGAATGGTACTTTTGTTAACTTTTTACAAAATAAGGATTTAAGTTCGTGAAAAGACCGTTGATATTTTAGTCCATTAATTTTAATTTGTTAATTTTTAATTTTAATACCCCTTAAATCAACTAAACTATAAGAAAATAGTTCTTTATTTTGGGAACCCATGGCTGCACCCAAAACTCGTTCGTAGTAATAGCTGCAAAACTGGAAATAGGTAGAAGTAAGACAGATTTCCACCAAGTCAGTTAAATCATCTTAATAGTATCGGATATAGGAACTTTGGTAAATAAGATTCGACAGGTAAATTCTGTGGATCTATAATTGTCAGCCCTATTTACTTGTTAGTTAGGGATTCAATATTATAATTTATTTTAACATAAACTAACATTTCAAAAACCCATTCAACAACGAATTCTCTCTTGCAATGTTATAGCCTCCATTACTGTTCAAATATTCAACACTAACTAATTTGTATTGGATTAATAATTAATAATCTAAATGGGGATCGGACAATGTGTAAGTATTCACAGCTTGTCAAGTACTGAATAAAGTACGGTTTTGTATCATTGAATAGCATTCCAATTGCGAATAAATAAATGTATCGAAGTGAAGGAGCACAGTTTCGAACACATGGCTTTTTGAAATGTTAGTTTATGTTAAAATAAAAAAAAAAAAACAAAATCATGTTTGCTTGCTTCTCTTTTTTGTGTATTTTTTCTAGACGTTCACAATCATGGTTTTTGCGATTACAGCACAATCTGTTACGAATCGAAAAAAAAGTTTCAAACAAAAACTACATACTTGATGGTGTAGAATCCGAATCTGCAATACAAAATAGGGGTTCCCATTTAAGATTTCAAAGTTGTCCCCCCTCCCACTCTGGGGAGGTGAGGTGGGGGATCGAGTTCGGCACTATTCAGTGAGCCCCCTACATTATAACAAATCTTATTAAGATCTTTTTTTGATTTGATGCAGTGTTTTAGAGATATTCCGTTGTCTCAAGGTTAAAAACTCACCTAGTATAAAATGGCTAAAACTTTCCCAGAGAGTTGTGCCTCAAAAAGATTTGTAGATACGTAAATTGGGGCGGTTCATTCCCCGTCATTCTTCTTAAGTTTCATTCTTAAATTTTCTTACTAATCTCCGTCCATAGTTTCCTATTCTTACTTTTCTCTTTCCAATTGGTCACTCCTATTTTTCCTCAAATCTTTCTCAACCTTCTTCAATCATCTCGTTCTAAGTCTTCTTGGTCCCCTTCCGTAACCTGGTTTCCCCCGTAGCATTAAATATACCGTCTAGCCAGCTCTCCACACGTGACCCAGTCATTTTACCCTTTGTGTTTTTATTTTGTTTACTATATCTTTTCCCTGCAGCTCTTGCGATATTTCATGGTCCATTCTTTGTCTATATTCGTTGTTTGCTAGTTTCGCCGGTCTCGTGATTGTTCTCATTATTCTTCTTTCCAGAATTCTGAGGTCCTCTTCGTCTTTCTTTGTAAGGGTCATTGTCTCTGCTCCATACATCATAGTTGGTCTTATAATTGAGTGTTGTAGATGCTTAGTTTTTTATTTGCATTAAAAACTCCATTAACGGTTAAAAAAAAATTCTGCTATTTCGGTTTTCCTATCTCCGGTGCTCGATAGCATGACCCTTAAGTATTTAAAATCTTTGAACTTGTTCGATTTCGTATTCCCCTATCTTAAGTTTTCTATTTTTATTTGTCTTTACCTATCTTCATTATTTTTGTCTTGTTTGCATTAATCGCCAGCCCCTTTTTCTCTCCCTCTGTCATTACTTCCTCCAAGACTTCTTCTAGTATACTTCTTCGTTTTGCAATTATAACTAGATCATCGGCATATGCTACTAATTGTCCTCCACCCATCCTAAGACTGCCTCTGTTTATTTTCCTTAAAACATATTCCAAGGCCCGATAAAACGTCGCCTTGTTTTACTCCTTTATTAGTCACAAAATTATCTATTTCTCCTTTTTGGGTTTTTATGCTGACTTTCGCTTCATCGTCATGGCCACTAATTTTCTCAGCTTGTAGTCTATGCCTAGTTCCTTTAGTGCTAGCATTAGTTTGTCTCTGTGTAGGGAGTCAAAAGTGTGTCTGAAGTCTATAAAGGGTAGCTGAAGTTCTATTCTGTACACCTTTACGTATCTATCGTCGAATTGCCTTGCGTAAAACCACACTGATATTGACCTATCGTGCCTCGCTGCTGTTAACTAGTCTCCGCTGGTTATAGTTGACATAATTGTGTAGGCAACGTTCAGTATCAGTTTTTACATTCCCGTTGATCGCCTTTTTTATATATAGTTATAATTTCCGCATCGTCCCAATCAGATTCTTTATCCGTCCATATTTTATTTATAAGTTGGAATATTTTTCATGTAGTCTAACGCCTCCGTATTTTATAAGTTCCATATTTATGCCATCTCTTCCTGAAGTTTTTCCATTTCTAATTTCGTTTACTATCTCTTTTAATTCTTTTAAGCTTGATGATCCTATTTTGTTAACCTGCTGCATTTCTTCTTCTACCAATTCCTGCACACCATACAAGACATTCTCAGTTAAAAGTTCCTTAAAATGGTTTGTCCAGATTTGCTTATACTGTGTTTCTTCCACTAATACTGCTCCGTTTACATCTTTGATTCCAATTGTTCTACCCTTATATGTTCTCTTTTGTTCATTAATTTTCTAAAATAACTTCTTTGTGTTTCTATTTCTTTCTTCATCTATTGCTGTGATGTTGTTGTCTATCCAATTTCTTTTACAGTCACTTATGGTTTTGTTGCATTCGTTTCTTAATCTCAATTATCCTCATTATTTGCTGTGCTTGTTTTGATCCATTTCAGTCGTGCTTTCACTTTCTTTTCTTTTATTTCTTCGCATTTCTTACCGAACCATGCCTTCATCGTGGTTCCTTTAATTTTACCAATCTGTCTCTGCGCAGATCTTTCTATGCAGCTCTTTATATTAAGATATAAATTTAAAGTACAAATACATAATATAATTGTCAGATATGTATACCACTAGATGGCAGCACTGAAAGCAGTAATATAGAAGTTGAGTTGATATGTAGTACTAGACATGTAATCACTACGTTTTTGATACATCTAAACATAATAAAAAATCTTTTAAAATATGTGTTTATTTCATAAACAAATATGACAATAACTGCTTGCACACAAAAAAATCTATTATCAATCTGAATATTTTTATTTATTCAAAAATCTTAATATATATTTAAATGAAATAAATCTTGTTGGTTAGAACATAAGAGTCTGAAAACACAATATACTCTTAGAACAAATAGTATAAGTATTTGCATTGAAGTATACTTCCTCCAAATGAACATTGTTATTGTTGTAAGGAATAAATCTATGCAATCATAGTGAGAAAGTCTGTAGATTCAAAATAAAATCGCTTATACGTTTGGTATAATGAATTACTATATAAAATTATTAAATGTTTTGTACTGAAAACATGAAATATCAAATTGAAATTACTATAATATTGAAACATTTGAAACGAATTTTACCCCACCATTTATTGCACTAAACCTTATCTGTCATTGGTTCCCTCTTTTTTAGAGGGGTGTAGGGGGTTTTGCATATACATACGCTTTACTTAGCGTCACTTTTTGATTGACTAGCGAATAGTGCTGTTGGTTGTGAGTGTAAGTAAATCTAAATGGATGCCCCAGCCGTTTCACAGCTACTTAGAGAATGGGATGGAATGGGGCTGATGCACAGATGCTACCATTAAAATATTCGAAGGTAAATACGTACTACTGTGACATGCCTCCCCGGTTGTTTGAACTTTATGCTGTTTATTTTCCAAGATCATGTTTTGGCTTTGCCGCGCGCAAATTCTCACATATGTTTATTTTTACATTTTGCTTTGAATTTAGGAGTTTTGTTGGATATATTTAATTGTTCAGTTAGTTAGTTTATTTTCTTTGATTATATGTTTAGCATTAGTTATCTTGTTTTGGTCCTTCTTATAAGGCGTATTCTTTGATTGATGCGGCTGTCGCAGCGCGCGCAGCAGTTGTGTATACGCGGTGAGAGGCCTCGTAAGGGCAGAGTCTGAATAGTGTCACGAAAGTAAGTACATGTAAATTTTGAGCTCATTTTCCCCATTTTACGATTTTTCATTTGTTAAGATTTGTTTCGGTTATTTTATTAATTTTGATCATTATTCAGACGTCTCCTCTTATTAATTGGCGTTGCATATTTGTGCACAAATTATGTATAAGGCCCGTTAATAATTTTCGTTTTAGAAGCAATCGCGTTTAGAGTTTAAATTTTCCGTTTTTTTTTTTCTGTAGTTATCAAATTAATTTTATTTTATCACCTCGGGGTAGGTGAAGTGAAGCTGTGAGCTTGTTTTAAATTTCATTTTTGATTTTGCTTGTTTCTCCACGTTATTTGAATTAAATTTTAGTTTGCTTTGAATTTTTGAAACCACGTGGATTTTTTGTGGTATATAAAATTCCTTCTAGTACGAATTCACCATTTTGTTTGCTAAAGGATTTGCTTTGTCCTTTTTAAATGTAAATTCACGAAGGGGTTATTTTAATCCAATACCTTCTGTATTACGGTTTTTTCCCCTATTGTTGTTAATTAATTGTTTTTTTTTTTTTTCTTTTACAATAAAAGTTAATGATTTTAAATATCATCTTCAATAGTTCTTTTATTTTTGAATCTGCCATTTCAAATTTTTGGGGATTTTAAAGAAAGTCAATTTTGCAAACGCCCACTATTAATTTTTAAAAAAGAAATTACTCTGAGATTTAAGAATCTCTGGCGCCCTTTTAAATTCTTTTTTGCTGAGCTAGCTAAATCAATTTTGTCATTTTTAATTTCTTTAAACTTGTATGCTTGGACAATCAGTTCACAGCAGTACGTGTTATCGAATATTAAAGAATTACTGGTTTAAAAAACTGAAATATTATTTAGAGTCAGCGCCATTGTGTCGATAATATATGAACATGGTAGGTGTGTACATTAACAAATATATGTAGGTATTTACTAGTTATTAGTTTTCAGGCAATACCAGCAAATTATTGCACTGATTGAACGCCGACTAGATACCAGGCCCAGGCATTGAGTGGGAAGTATCCCGAGAACACCGATCGCAACGACGGATACGCATAACATCTATACATATCCCGTGCGCACTCCTGGAGTACCCCGATACGCTACCTTCTCCCAAACATTGTAAAACTATAAAGTAGGACAGTAAATTTATTTAATTACATATTTCTTTATTTATTAATTTTCCCCTACCGAGGCTTTTTGGTATTACAGACACAAAATTAGTAGGTAATTATTACCCTTGAATAGTAGAAATGCTTAGATTAAGCAGGTAAGTATTATCAGTTCAATATACTTATATTTTGGAAGCAAATAATGGCAATACTTCAAATAATACTTTTATATACTTCTATCAAATGTATATAAATTATTAAGGCATAAATATTATAGTTTCCAGTTGAGAAAATTTATTTACTCAAATCTAAAATAATTATTCTTGTGGTGAAGATATTATATATTCATAATGATTTTAGTATATTGATTACATTTGAACTAAAAAATTGTTTCGTCTAACAAATTCATGGGTTTGAAAAACTGAACAAATTTTATTCTCAATATAAATACATCATCTTCTTGCTTATATAGGGAGTTATGTTATATTCAATGTGATGCACTTATATTCAAATTGAGTAATTATTTTTTTCTGTGTGTTCTCTGTTTTTGCACATCATCTGTGAGTATATTTAGTGGAGTATTCATTTAAATTGACAAGTTAACGCATGCAGCTATCGGTCGCGGATTCGCACAGATTATGCATCCTACGGCTTCGTTTATAAACGTTATAAAGTTGTCCAGATATCGATATTACATTTTTATTTCGCCCGTTTCGCGTGTGCAACACCGACCACTGTTGCCGGCCCCGATGATGTTCATTCCCCGGGCGAAAATTAATACCACCAAGCACGCGTTCGCCTCCAGAGCGTCCGGGTGTTCGCGGCGTGTTTACACTTGTCCTCTCAGTCGGTAACACGCGCGCCCTGCAATACCGACCGTCACGGAACGTCGATACATCCGATACCCGCGGTGATCAATAATAAATCTGTGTGTGAGTTTTCCTTTTTGGCTTATATTCTTTTTTTATTTCACTCTCGGTTCCGAAGCGGGTATACTTTTGTGGTCTTCTTTTTCCGTTTCGTTTTTTTTATCTTCTTCTTCTTCTTCTTCTTCTTCTGCTTCGTGCTCTCAAAATATTGTTAGTAATAATTTAGAGTTCGGCAGTTTCTCTCTACGCGTTCTCGTCGGGATATAAAAATAAAATGAATGTGTACAGGATCGAAATTCGAAAAAGGAAATAAGATTAAAAGAGTATGAAAAAAAGCCGGTGAGTTTCACTTGTTTTTTTTTATGAGCCGAACAATTTTTGTTCTGCAATTTTATTTGTACTTATTCTGATTTTTTTTATGCGGGTTTATCTTTTTATTCCTTATGGCTCAAATAAAAAAAGGCTATTTTCTTTCAAAGAAATAGTTTCTTTTCAAATTTGACAGTTAAAATGTAGGTTGGTCATGTATTTCTTTAGTCAAAAGTCGCCAATAAATCATCACCGATTACAAATATGATCGCAATAATGAAATATTAATTAAAGCTGTATATACTGGGTGAGTTTTTTATCTTAAGACAATAGAATATCTCTAAAACACTGCATCCAATCAAAAATAGATCTTAATAAGGTTTGTTATAATATAAAGGGCTCACTGAATGGTGCCGAACTCAATCCCCCGCCTCACACCCCCCAGCGTGGGAAGGGGGACAACTTTGAAATCTTAAATAGGAACCCCCATTTTGTACACTGTTGAAAATATTACGGTGTTGGCGTTAATTTTGCGCTAGTCAAATATTTCAGTGTTGATTTTTCCAAACTTTGCCAGACGAGTTGACTACGCGTATTTAATAGAACAGAAATTACTAAAATTTCGTGTGAATTCTTTGTTCAGATATGAGGATTGACTATTTTTCTAGACATTCAGAAGCGTCAACCAATCAGATTTTTTTCCTCGGATAGAAATATAGAAACCCCACCTATTCTAATACAGTATTGCATTATACGCACCACCTGCATTGCACGTGTATCTGTTTTCGTGTTTGATTCTCCGTATTAACATATCCAAACAAACCACAAAATGTGACTGACTTGCAAAGTGTAACCTCGTGTTATTAAACGTTAATTCCAGTGGGCATAAAAAAATTCAACATCTTAAAGGTGTATTGGGAACATCTATTTACGCAATTAGTTTAGACTTGAATCAAATAGCATAAACATTCACTTAATTTTATAATGGTTCTCAAAAAAACCATTTTAAAATTGGTACGTTTAGTTGAAACCAAAACTTGTGAATGAGTGGTTTTGCATATTTATAATTGAGAAAACGTCTTAAAGAGAGAATATTATAGCACTAAGAAATAGGAGTTGCATATTAAAAAGACGTTGTGTTTAGAAAATGGTGTTAAAACACCCAATAGATCGCATTCATTTAGTTAAACAGCTAGTAAATTTGTCTAGTCTAGATCAAATAAAATTTGACTAGAAGTATTTTACAATTCCACGTGTCAGTTGGACAGAATAACCCCTTAGCAATAGACAATACTTGACTATCTTTGCTCGTCAAATTTAAACTTCTATAGTTCTCGACAAAATAACACGAAAAGAGTGTGGACCTCTCCTGACTATTAAATTAGTCAAAAAAGTGTTAAAATTTTCAACAGTGTATTGCAGATTTAGTAGATTAGTTTTTGTTTGAAACCTTTTTTCGATTCGTAACAGATTGCGCTATAATCGCAAAAAAACATGATTCTGAACGTCTAGAAAAAATACACAATACACAAAAAAGATGATTTTGTGTTTTTTTTTATTTTAACATTAAATAACATTTCAAAAAGTTATTCAACAACGAAGAACTTTACTTTATCATGCGCATTTCAGAAAATGTGTTCGAAAATGTGCCCTTCCACTTCGATACATTTATTTATTCGCAATTGGAATGATTGCTCACAACTGAGAAGTGTTTCCGGCGTAATCCTTGAACAAGCGTTGGTGATTCGCTCAATCATGTTTTCCCTCGTGGTTGGCACTTGTGTATAAACTTCAAACTTTAAGTGGGCCCACAAAAAGAAGTCAGGGGAAGTAGATCTTACAAGCCAAGACACTGGACCACCTCTTCCAATCCATCGACAATTGTAAATCCTCGATTTAATACTTCTCGTGCTATTCTTGAATAATGTGCTGGACAACCGTCAGGTTGGAACCACATTGTTTGTCGTACGTCCAAGGGAAGGTCTTCAAGTTACACTGGATGTTCATTCTGTAAGATGTTTCGATATTTTTCACCATTTAAGTTTCCATCGATGAAATATGGACCAATAAGCTTATTGCCAATTATTCCACACCAAACATTTACGTTTCAAGGATGTTGATGTTCAAGTTGGCGCAATCAATGGGGATTTTCGATACTCTAGTAATGCATGTTGTGCCGATTTACTGATTTGTGAATGTCGCCTCGTCAGAAAATAATATTCGAGCAAAAATATTGGGATCATCTTGTATCCGTTGAAGCGCCCATCGACAAAATCGCATTCGATTTTGAAAATCATCGCCATGAAGTTCTTGATGCATGGAAACCCTAAATGGATGATATTTCCTACGCCTCAATATTTGGCAGACAGTGGACTGAGAAATTCCTGATCCGCGAGCTATTTCTCGAGTACTAACGTACGGATTATTAGCTACTGCAGCTAATACCGCGATTTCATTATTTCCTCCAGCAATTGTTTTTCGGCGATTACGTTTTCTTGGCTGTACAGTTCCTTCGCTAGAGAACTGTTGAACGACTCGGTAAAAAGAAGCGCGCGATCACACCTTGTCGGGAAAACGTTATGAATAAAGATTAATAGCATCATCGATATTCCTACCACTTTCTCCATAGATGTAAATCATTTCAATTCTCTCTTGTAATGTTATAGCCCTCAATTACTGTTCAAATATTCAACACTAACTAATTTGTATTGGATTAATAATTAATAATCTAAATGGGGATCAGACAATGTGTAAGTATTCACAGCTTGTCAAGTAGGTACTGAATAAAGTACGGTTTTGTATTGTTGAATAGCATTCCAATTGCGAATAAATAAATGTATCGAAGTGAAGGGGCACTGTTTCGAACATCTGGCTTTTTGAAATGTTAGTTTATGTTAAAATAAAAAAACACAAAATCATGTTTGCTTGCTTCTCTTTTTTGTGTATTTTTTCTAGACGTTCACAATCATGTTTTTTTGCGAATACAGCGCAATCTGTTACGAATCGAAAAAAAGTTTCAAACAAAAAGTACATACTTGATGGCGTAGAATCCGAATCTGCAATACAAAATGGGGGTTCCCATTTAAGATTTCAAAGTTGTCTTCCCTCCCACTCTGGAGAGGTGAGGTGAGGGATCGAGTTTGACACCATTCAGTGAGGCCCCTACATTATAAGAAATCTTATTAAAATGTTTTTTTGATTTGATGCAGTATTTTAGAGATATTCCGTTGTCTCAAGATAAAAAACTCACCTTGTATATGTCGGCTTAAAGAATGAACAATGAGGAAGCGTTCTTAGAACGCTTAGTAATAAAGAATATTATGTCTTTCGATGACTTTTGAAAAGGTACTTTAGTTCGAAGTAAACTCAAAATTAATATGATGAATATCAAGGACCCCGCAAGGGTCAACATTCAGTCCTCTACTATTTATTACAGTTAAAGTGTTTCAAAATTATTTCATGGACTAAACAAATCTGCCAAGTTTCATTCAAAATCATTGATTATCGCCACGAAAATCTTCCCTCGCCAGCCAGGTGACTATACGAGCCTTCGTATCGCTGCATAACAACGTGTCAGAACGATGAACACATCTCGAAAGCTAACGCGCTCTGGCCCCCAGGTCGCTTGACCGACTGTTCTTATCAATTACATCAACACGGCAACCCGTTGAACTGGGCACAGACATAGTCGGGAGTCGACTTAAGTGGCCTAACGCCGTCCGTAACTATAATAAGGAATAAATTGGTGGTCCATTACAACACCTCCTTGGGACGCGTGTTTAAATCATCATAATTTTAATGTGTGTAACGTCTGAGAGAGCGATACTGTTTCTACGATTGCCAGGTTTTAAGTTTCTTAAGAAAGGATTTTTATGTGGATACCCTAGCAGTTTTTTTTTTTTTCTTCTTTGTAACTGAAATCAAAGAGTTTACTTTGATATACAGGGCGTTTCGATTGAAGCGAGCCACTTCAAATAACTTATTATCTGCTGTGATTTATATAAAATTCCGGAACCTGTCAATTGTCACATCAAAGGGATTAATGATGGCCGTTGGAAAGATTGGAATAGGGAAGATGGGCCTTGTGACCCCTTATTTAAAAAGTCTTTTAATTGTCTTTACGATAACACGTATCAGAAAATATTTTTTTTTTAATCACTAAGCAAAAAGTGCGTAAGTTGTAACCTGTGTATTAAAATGCGATTAGAATGAACTGATATGAATATTACTTTATTAAATTTTCAAAATGATGACCATTACCTTCTACACAACAGTGCAATCTTGTCCGAAATGCTCTTTTCACAACATTTCTGGAGCTGTTTGTCGGTATTCTTTAAAAAAAATTGTTGGCGTAACTCTTGTAAGATAGCTGAGCGCGTAGCATATACCTTGGACTTAAGATGCCCCCAGACAAAAAAAAACAAATTGTGTACGATCTGGGGATATGGCAAGCCATCCTATAGGCGCCCTTCGACCAATCTAATCATTATCTCGAAAGTAATTATCCAGCGTAATGTGGAGGCGCTCCATCTTGCTGCAATACTCTCCAAAAATAAATCTGAGGCATGAGTTTTGAACCCGGTGTATTCTCTTTTGGTCCTTAACATCAATACACATGCCGTAAACTGTGGAACAATATAAGAAGTGAGAGAGAACCAAAGAGTTACATAATAATAACTTAATATATCGGGGTAGAGATGACTTTTGTTGGTATAATATCCTTAAGTTACTGTAATCCCGTTGAATACATTTCGATACCTGTTGTCTAAAACGAAAGTTAGGGTCTAATACGATACCAAGATTTTTGATATTTTCCATCACAGGCAGACGATCACCATCTATATGCAATGCACATGTCAATGCCAAAATATCCATGCCAAGATCTCGCTTGAATATTATTCATTGCTATCAAGTAATTTTCTTTGGAAAAAGAATAATATATTTGCGTATCGTCCGCATACAGATGAACCTTACAAGATTGAAGAGAATCAAACAGTGCGCAAATATAAATTGTAAAAAGTAAAGGAGCAACAGTCGAACCTTGAGCACACCAGAAGAGAACTCAACATTCCGGGAAACAGCACTTTCAATTTTCACAGATTGTGATCTACCACGCAAAAAGTTATCTAAGAGATTAACGGCATTTTCGGATAGACCTGAATAAATCTGGATGTTGTTCCAATTTTTTTCGTGATCAAAGGATTGATTGTACCGTCAGCATGTTCAAATACATTTGACCGTTTAAAGCGCCTCATCAGTGAATAGTGGTCTATATGAGATGATCACCAATGATGCCAACCCATACATAAAGTTTTGTGTAGGCGTTGTGATTGTGTTTCCCGCGTTAAATGGGAATTGATATCACTCCAATATCTGCAGTTCTGACGATTTACTTCACCATTCAACGAAAAAGATGAATTGTCCGAAAAACATACATTATACAGTGAGTTTCAATTATTGTTGAGGCTCCTGGTCACATCATTAATTTGCAAAATTCCAACCTCCACTCAAAATCATTCTCATTCAATGCAAGAGGATGCTAATATATTTTGCTACTCGTTTAATAATAGTTGAAGAGTCGTCAGCTCCTGCAGAGATTTTATTGGGGGTGCCCATAATGATGTTGTGGATTTCACTTACACCCACTGGAAAAAGGTACAATTACCTCAAAAAATTATTAAAACGAATTCGTAGTTGTAATTCTAAGATATCCACTTTAAAAGCAATGCCATCGTAATTCGCGACGCACTGAACTATCGTCTCGAAAGATAATACCCTTTACAGTCCCCGACAAAGATGCCGCTACCTTTTCGGCGATTTACATTCCCAGAATTAAAATCTTTGTAGTTTTCACCAAAGAATTTTATATAGTAATTCTGATTTTCAATTCTCTTGCTCACGTGGAAATTTTATTACAATATACTGTTCGTATTTTTTTTTCTTATATTTTAGTTATCATTAAATTTAGTTCCATAGTTTACCTGTGTGCATTATATTAGTATTTATGTAAACAGTACACTTTACGTTGTAGGTAGTTTTAGTTTAAATAATTGTTTTTATTTCAGTTATAATAAGGTGTATATAACTTATTGTTACAGCAATAAATAAATGTGCAGTCTTTATATATCATTTTTTACTTTTACAAATATCGATGCCAGTTTACTCGTTTAGTTAAGTATTTATAATATATATTAGAAGTAAAGTTATTGATAAACAAGCGGTTTACTTGCTTAGTTCTTACTAAATTGAAGAAACAAACTTTCAATTGAAGAATCACTAGGGGAACAAAACAATTATAATACTTTTTGTGAAAATAGGTTTATCAAAACAATTTTGGGTATAATAAGTATTTTCTTCTTCATGATTGTTAAGTCGAAGCATCTTAATTCTTAAAATTTTAAAGTCAAAACATTTAATCCACTTTTATGCAAAAATTCCAATAAACGTAATTTGATTTGTGCCATAAAGAGCAATAGAAATACAACATTAAGAAAGAATAGTTGGACAATTTCTTTAAATAAAGTTAAAACTTTTTTTTTCCGAGGTGTATGATATTTTTCTCTATATTCTATACTCTTTTTTTTTAAATATAGTTTACCAGTTATTATCTTATACAATTAGATTAAGAAATTCTTACAAAACTAAAGTTTAAAAAGTTTTTGTGTTGCAGGTAATGACTTCAACATATTTATCTCTTCAAATAATAACAACATACTTATTTCTGAATTTCTTAATACGAGATGCCTGGGCAACATTTTATTATATTTTATGGAAAAATTCCAATAAGTGCAATTCGATTTGTGCCGTCATAAGAAGTAATAGAATTAAGACGTCAAAAGAAGGAATAACATGTTTTCTTAATAAAAGTGACAATTTTTTCCAAAGTGTATAATTCTTTTTTAATATACATAAATTCTCAGTTGGCATTTATGTCTAATATTGTATAGATCCATATTAAAAAATTCATTTTCTTAAAAAATATTGTCGCATAACATCCCCTTGATGTTATGCGACAAAGCGACCGCAAAAAATTTATTCCCAGAATTTGACTTTATAGTTTCCCGGGAAGAATTCAACGAAAAAACAATTCTTAGCATCTATACTCATGCACAATCGCTGGTAGATTAAAGGAGATGTATCTTTCCTTGTGTTTCCTTATAGCTTATTTTCCCTATGTCATCTTTTTTTTTGAGTCGATAGTACATGAATAGGAAACACTGATATGATACAATAAATTCGCTAAATCAATAAAAATTGCGCCATTCTCTTTAAAATAAGACGATTAATCCCAACACCTTGCATGTTCTTCAGTCTTCGAGTTTGAAAATCAAATTTCTATTAGAAGAACATCCTGTATATTAGGGTATCGATATTATGTAATATAATATTTTTCTCCTCTGTCGAGAAAGTACTGACGACTCCCATCTCTACCTATAAAACATGAAGAGCTACTACCATTTTATAGCAGCCAAGATATCTTCTTTCATTCATATCCCTTATAGCAATTAAAATTTAAAATTATTTTATGGCACGTTTGAAGAGGCCTTCAACTTCCCTCTCCCCCTACGCAATGCCTTCTTCTACGTCTCGTCGTTTTACAAATATGTTACCCACCAGCTGAGAAAGAAGAAGAGGCAGATTACAAATTGGTACATCGACACATACGCAACGAGACAAATAATGGACCGCTGCAAACAACATCCGAACCGGGGAACTTGTTTATGTTATTCGATTTGGGATTTCTTTTTTAATGTTTGTTTTTACCACTATTTGTTCGCTTACTTATCGGCGTAAATATGGCAGATTGCAAGAGCAGAGTTCGATCGAACGTGTGTAGAAGATTTCTTATGCCACAGTTATGTGGGACGATTGGTTAGCATAAAAAAGGCTGCCTTTTTTAAATCAGATAGTGTCGATTTGAGACAATAAAGCTGTTAGTTATTTCGATTGTTGATGAAAATGTAGATAAAATAATTGAATGTTGTGTAGTGCTGTCTTTTAGCAAATTGATTTGTTTGTTTAGATCGTATAGAGTACAGTAAAATAAATTGATATACAAATATGGATAACTTGTTTTAAGTACTAGATTAGACTTTAAAAAAAACAAAAAGTCTTGTTTACCAATTACGCTGCAGATTTACAGTTATTTCTGGTGAATAAATTTCCAATAAAATTGAACACAAAGAACAATCACTATAAAATAAGCATCAAAAAACACAGGATCATAAAATGCATAAATATAAACGAAGGAAACATACAGTTTTAATATTATCCTAACAATGTAGATATGCTCCAGATTTAAAGTTAATTTTAATGCATTCATAATTGGATGACGGGTTTTTAGGTAAAAGTGCATCAAAATATGATGTAAAACTAATGAAATACTGAGACTTTTTACTTACTGGGGAATAATACTCTAATGTAGGATATTTTTCACCATGCATGGAACTTTTCACAGCAGCTGGTGTGAAATCCCCTATACAGGGTGTTACAGCAGCCGGTATTAGGGTAAAAAAGCTCTTCTCGAGCATCCAAGTATATCGTGGTATTCGAAACAGCAAAACATACATAATCCACATAGGTTAATTCAGCGAATTTCTTCCAATAATCACAAAATCATGACGTTTCTTCTATATACTTTCAGCCCAGAGGTATATACAATAATTTGGATTAACGTTCCTCTTCAATTTCCAAGAGAATACGAAAATATGATTTAATTAATTTGGTTTGAAGAAAATTTAAAACAATTTTTAAAGAAGATTTTTATCAACAACCACCTCGTCTCCATGGATCCCAAGTCATTTATTTCAGTGCGAGCTACATTCAGTCTCTACCCCTGAATAACTATCGATACCAAGTGAACTAAACTAAAATTATATAGTTACCGTACGATGAGCATATATACCTAATGCAAATTAATTAATACCCAATATACAGGGTGATTCTCAATATATGCGACAAACTTTAAGCGCTGATTCCTGGGGTTATTTTGATCATAAAAGAACATATGTCCAAAATCGCTTAGTTCTAAAGTTGTACAATGTTTAATAGTAAATTAATGTAATTAATGTTTTTGTTATAAATTAACAAAATAATTAGTAAAACAAAATTAACTTATACTAGCTGTTGAAAATGACCGCCCCCCAACTGCAATACAAGCTTCTATCTTCCGTCGTATTGACTGGCGAGTCCGTTCTAAAATACCAGGGGTATTTCGAATTGTTTGAAAAGCTGCGATAATACAATTTCTCAGTTCATCGACATTTTCAATAGGAGTCGTATAAACTAATGATTTAAGGTGACCCCAGAGAAAAAAGTCCAAAGAATTTAAGTCTGGAGACCGAGGAGGCCACGGTTGTGGACCTCCCCGTCCTATCCACCGATCTGGATACGTATTGTCCAAAAACTCGCGAGCAACTAAACTACAATGCGCTGCAGCAACGTCATGCATAAAATACATTTGTAATCTTAATTGCAATGGAACTTTCTTCCATCAGCAGTAGTGGTAGCTGCTCTTCAAGAAAATTGCGGTATGCCTCGCCATTTAACCGCATCCGTAAAAAGTGTGGACCTATCAAGCGATCTCCAACAATTCCGGCCCACACATCGACAGAGAATTGATGTTGATGATGGGCATTCACTAGTTCGTGCGGATTTTCTTCGGCCCATATGTGATTATTATGAAAATTAATAATCGCGTTTCTAGAGAAAGTAGCCTCGTCGGTGAAGAATATTTGACCCAAATAGTCAGGATTTTGTGCGATTTTGCCACTCTTTGCGGAAAATCTGCCGGCAAAAGTGCCTGCACCCGTTGAATGTGATATAGATACAATAGTTGATCTTTCAATATTCTCCAAACTGTGGCCTGACTAATGTTTAAAGCAAACGCAATTTTTCTGGTGCTTGTAGTAGGATGTTCCTCAATTTCATTTAGTACCATTTCTTCAACTTGTGGAGTTCTCACTGTAGATGTGTGCCCGTTATCAGTCGTGAGTTTTTTAAAATTTCCCGTTTCACTAAGACGTTGGTGAAGATGAGCAAATATTGAATGATGCGGGATGATACGGTTCAGGTATGGTTCTTCATAAAGACGTCTAGCAGCACGCGAATTTCCATAGGCAAGACCGTAAACGAAATGCACATCACACATCTCAGCATTCGTGGAATTCATTTTAGAAAACAGAAACTGGCAATAAACTGAATGAATACTCTGACAACTATTGACAAATATTGAAATGACAAATAAACAATTCCCCTCTCAAGACAATAATTTTTGAAGAACCAACTGTGATATTATATCGTGTTAATCATAGTTCATAATTTATTATTAAACATTCAATAACTTTAAAACCAAACCGTTTTGAGCATATACTCATATGAACTTTCATGATCAAAATAACCTCAGGAATCAGCTTTTGAAGTTTGTCGCATATATTGAGAATAACCCTGTATATTAACGTAAATAAAATGAACATGGTAGCAACCGTGAACTCCAGACTTTGCCTTTAGAAATCGAGTGCGCTATCCACTAGACCAGGCGGCCCCGTCTGCTGTCACGGGAATAGAAATTAAGTTTATGCGGGGTTCTTTCAGTTTATTACAGCATTATTTTCAGATAATAAAAATTAACTAAGTCCTATATCTTATAAAGAATCTTCCCTCAATCATACTGCATTTGAAACAGTTACCACACGGATACCCTGATACATTTCTCCTGTTGACATCTCACATTGTAGCAATACAGTATCATCTTAGGCAGTCTAGCGTTGTACTTAACCTTTATAGCGCTTGCACCACACAAACGCACAATCGTACGCGAATGCAGCGTACAACGTGGAACGATAAAAGTCACATGAGGCGACCACACGCGACGTGATATAAAAATAACCCGGCGTTGTACGGGTGACCCTTAACAACTTAACTGCCTCGTGTCTCCTGTCCAAAGGCCAGAATAATGTCACACGTATACCTGTGTCTCCGTCTTGTTAGAGGACTGGCGGATCAGTCAGCGCGTCTTCGAATTGTGGCGATCCAGTTATCGACTCTCCTCCCCTTCTGGTTCACCTCGAACGTCTTTTACACATTAAGGAGAGGTACGCACGTCCCCTAGTGGTGTTATCGCAAGATATATTTGACTCTCGGTACCAACACGATCGATGATAATCCTTTTTTACCGGTTTTTTTTTTTCCAAATTGACTCCGAGCTGGTTATGCTATCCTCGATATTCGATTAGGGTCCCATGCTGGAGTTGGATAACGTTGAAGGGATTCGATGACGACCAAATAAATTAAAGTTTCTAATTTAGGTGTCATATTCGACACAATAAATATTGTACTGATGTACTGTTTTAAGTGACTTGCAGTGGAAAACACGATGAAAAAATGGCTTTAAAACCAAAAGTATTATTTTAAGCAATTTAACGCACTGGCATTACTGGCATTGTATCAAACTAGAATTATACGCAACACGAAACATAATAAATACATCATTTTAAACGATTATCATATACCGAGTTTTTTTTTTATATAACGCACAATTTCCTATGTGTAAAATTAAAAAACAAATTGTCAATGCATTGGTAACTGGCGAGCAGGCAACCAGATATACCACAAACCAGTTATTATTTTGTTTTAACATATTCTGAAATTTTACCATTATTTCATATTTTGTATTACTTATGTACTTCATTATTAATTAGGGTATTTCAAACCTGTAATAAACCTTATTAGTTGAAGAACAAAATAATTGTCTTTTCAGTAACTAAAAAAAATTAGGTAGGTATTAAACCAGTTTATTCTCTTAAAATGTAATTTAATGGTTGAAGCAGCCAACAAGCTCTGGCACAGAGACTTTCACTAGTAGAAGCTTAATAAGACATGGAAAATATGCGAATGTTCTCGATACAACCGAAAAACTTAAGTTATGTTTACAAGTAATAATATTTTTTTAGTTGTATGTGTAATAGAAAAAATAGTCCAGTATATACGCATACATCCAAACGTCTATGTGACTTTTCGAAGGTTCGTGTTTAATTACAGATCTAATAAATTTTGTTATGAATAAGATTAGGTATGCATTTCTACGAAATGTTATTGTTACCTGCGAAAACCCACAGTTAAATATATTAATAAATCAAAATATAAATCTCAAGACGCATTTTTGTGGGATATAGAAGTAGAAGAACGAATGACATTTTATAAAAAAAAATATACAAAATATAAATGCATCTGATTTTTATTATTTGATGTTGAATGTTCGTTATAATTGTTTAATTATTATTATTTCTCTGATTTTTTTTATATACCATGGTTTTCTACGTAAAAGCGCCTTTTATGAGAGATAATAAAAATAAAAATAATTTAAAAATGGGGGTAAAGGGTACTACCTGCTCCATTATTATGTAATCTGCTGCAAATTATTTTTTTTATTTTTTTTTAATATCTGTTAGAATTTTGGAGATATTCCTAAAAATTGCAAAACCACGCAAACTTTGGAGGGGGCTGTAGGCCTAAGTTGGGCGATTGGACAGAAAAAAAGTTGCCTAGTACTTCCACCATAGCGCTCTTTCACTCTGTAGTGTTTCATTAAAATCGAAACTTAACAGTTACCAGTGTTTCCTTGTTAGTTGATTTCCTTGCGTAAACAGGTCAGTCCCTTTAAGTCAATCATCTGGTTGAATGCTTCCAGCAATGTTAGTCTCTACTGTTTCAATGCAACGCAATTTTCTTTCTTCTTCTATGTAGCTACTTTCTTAAGCAGCCGTGTCCTGTTGATAGATAATAGAAGTGGCTTAGCAGCTGTGTGCTAATTTTTTTTTCCGGCAGATCAGTAATTTGGTTAAATGCTTCCAACAATGTTTAGTCTCTGCCGTTCCAATGCAACGCAATTGCAAACCGATCTTGCTTCTCGATGCATATAAATATTCATCTGTAAAGACTCTTATTCTATGTAGGTACTTTCGTAAGCAGCCGTGTCCTGTTAATAGATTCGTGAAAGCCAGAACATTTGTTGGTAAATGGTTGCATCGTCATCCATTTGCTGTGTATCTCTCTAGTATTTCTTGTGGATCCACTCAGCCACTACTTCACGTATCACAGTCACGGTTATCACCAGATCGAGTTCAGTTAATTTTTTTCAGAGCTAGCTCATTTGCAAATTTATTGCCTGCTATGTCCTGGCACGCACTCCAAAGTAACTTTGTTGTATTTAGCCAGTGTGTTAAGATTTTCCAGGCAATCCCAAGCTAGTTTCGGCATCATCTAATAGGATCTTAATGTCTTTGAGGCTGCTTAACTGTTCGATAGGATATTGATCAACTGGGTCTTGAGTTGTTTTTCCAATGCCTTACGAGCACCTATGTCTCTATTGCTTGCATTTCCGTTTGATATACGCTAGTACAATACCACAGTGCAATAATATTCTGTATGGTTCTGGTTTCCTTCACCTATACTAGCTCCTGTATACCTGTGATATTGACCCATATGTATACCAGGTTTGGTTTTGAATTCCTGTTTTCTGTTTTGCTCTCTACCCACCCCAGTCTAAGATAACTTGGAAGGATTTGTCGAAGGAGAGTTTTGGAGTCATTATATAATTGCCCATTTCAAAGATAGTGTTTGTGATTACAGCTGTTATGTGGCATGGATTTTCCACCACATTCCAGTCTCTATGCTCCCATTCTTGCTTCTCTATTAATGTAAATATGCAAAAGAGGCAGATTTAGCATGGTTTCCTTAGCTGTGGGTGAGCTTTTGCGGCTCCAACCTGCTTCTGCGCAGTCTTTGTCCACCAATTCCGACATATTCACTTGCCTCATTCTGTCTGACCACCCTGTACGCCTTCCCACTTTTGAAACCGACACACCTTTTTTGTAAACTCTACCGATTTCATCCTTGTCAAAGCCCGATCAAGGAATACAATCACCAAAATGATTATGATGTGAATTATATCGAACTGTGGTGGTGGTACCTCGCTTAATTTATGTCCGTATAAAGTATGATGACGTTTATGACACGTGTGTATCTCCAGCACGCGGCGACGTCAGTCCTAACGGAGTGAATATAAAATGATTTATCCTCTGGTGGCCGTTAAAGCCACGGTACAAAATTTAATTGCCCGCGGTAACAAAATAACTCTATAATACCTTCGATTGTGAGCGAGGGACATCGAACATTAAGTACTTCATCCATCGGTGTGGTATGTTGAGAAAGAGCGTTCGCTGCATCGCAAGAAGAAAGTTACAACTTGCCGGGTTGTAAATCTAAGTGCAGTCATTTCCAATTGAATTCGACGATGATTAGGTAATATTTGAGAAGGACGAAGTTTCTACTTGGCGAGGTAGAGTATTTTTAATTATTTTAAATAATGCTGGGAGTTTAATCTCTGTGCGAATATATATTGCTTAGAATAGTTTGATTTTTTAATATTAAGACGATTTTATGAAGGTTTAGGAAACAGAAGAAATGAGTGGGCCTTTATGACATGAATATATATTCATGTCAAAAAGCCCATCAGGATTAAGGTTGAAATTTAATATGTATTGAAGAGATATTGTTAATTGTTTGAAATTATGTCGGTTTGTCCATTAAGATGGGCATGTAAAAAGAATTGTTAATTTAACTTGATTAAATTTGAATAAAGGGTTAGCCAAAACATAAAAGTATACAGGATTGAAACAATGAACCATGATTGTACTTCTTTACGTATATATGTATTGTTATGTTACATATTCTAAATTACCTCCACAATAAATGTAATTATTATTTTGTGTACATACTTGTTTGCAAATCCAGTATACAGGGTGATTCTCAATATATGCGACAAACTTTAAGAGCTGATTCCTGAGGTTATTTTGATCATAAAAGTTCATATGAGTATATGTGCAAAACGGTTTGGTTTTAAAGTTATTGAATGTTTAATAATAAATTATGAACTATGACTAACACAAAATGATATCACAGTTGGTTCTTCAAAAACTATTGTGTTGAGAGGGAATTGTTTATTTGTCATTTCAATATTTGTCAATAGTTGTCAAAGTATTCATTCAGTTTACTGCCAGTTTCTGTTTTCTAAAATGAATTATACGAATGCTGAGATGTGTGATGTGCATTTCGTTTACGGTCTTGCCTATGGAAATTCGCGTGCTGCTAGACGTCTTTATGAAGAACGATACCCGAACCGTATCATCCCGCATCATTCAATATTTGCCCGTCTTCACCAACGTCTTAGTGAAACGGGAAATTTAAAAAAAACGGACGACTGATAACGGGCACCCATCTACAGTGAGAACTCCACAAGTTGAAGAAATTGTACTAAATGAAATTGAGGAACATCCTACTACAAGCACCAGAAAAATTGCGTTTACTTTAAACATTTCAGGCCACAGTTTGGAGAATAATGAAACATCAACTGTTGTATCCATATCACATTCAACGGGTGCAGGCACTTTTGCCGGCAGATTTTCCTTAAAGAGTGGCTTTTAGTCAATGGATGCAGCACAAAATCGCAAAAAATCCTGACTATTTGGCTCAAATATTCTTCACCGACGAGGCTACTTTCTCTAGAAACGCGATTATTAATTTTCACAATAATCACATACGGGCTGAAGAAAATCCGCTCGAACTAGGGAATGCCCGTCATCAACATCAATTCTCTGTCAATGTGTGGGCCGGAATTGTTGGAGATCACTTGATAGGTCCACATTTTTTACCGATGCGGTTAAATGGCGAGGGATACCGCAATTTTCTTGAAGAGGAACTACCCTCACTGCTGGAAGAGTTCCGTTGCAATTAAGATTACAAATGTATTTTATGCATGACGGTGCTCCAGCGCATTTTAGTTTAGTTGCTCGAGAGTTTTTGGACAATACGTATCCAGATCGGTGGATAGGACGGGGAGGTCCACAACCGTGGCCTCTCGGTCTCCAGACTTAAATTCTTTGGACTTTTTTCTCTGGGTCACCTTAAATCATTAGTTTTATACGACTCCCATTGAAAATGTCGATGAACTGAGAAATCGTATATCGCAGCTTTTCAAACAATTCGAAATACCCCTGGTATTTTAGAACGGACTCGCCAGTCAATACGACGGAGGATAGAAGCTTGTATTGCAGTTGGGAGCGGTCATTTTCAACAGTTAGTATAAGTTAATTTTGTTTTACTAATTATTTTGTTAATTTATAATAAAAACATTAATTATGTTAATTTACTATTAAACATTTTACAGCTTTAGAACTAAGCGATTTTGGACATATGTTCTTATGAACTTTTATGATCAAAATAACCCCAGGAATCAGTGCTTAAAGTTTCTCGCATATATTAAGAATCAACCTGTATATGTATAAATAATTATTAAATTTAATTTTCGCAATTAAACTTAAATTGTTGCGATACGTGATTCGCACATGAATTAAAATTCAATAATAAGACATTCAAGATATGAAACACTCGTTATAAAAAAAAATGCGGCAATAAATCAATAAATAAAGCAAATAGATAAAAATTGAAAAATACTCTTGATTATTGCATTAACGTAATTTTTATAATATGAAAATTTGACATATTATTGCACCGTGATTGTGATTTTGTTATTTTATTGAATTTTATAATTCATGTGCGATTCACGTGTAGCAACAATTTAAATTTAAATGAGAAAATTAATCTAATATTCTTTTATATGTTATTTAAAAAGGAAAAAAGTAAATACGACAACAGCCTCGTACTCCAGACTTTACCTTCAAGAATTGAGCGCGCTATCCACTAGACCAAGCGGCTCGTCTGTTTGGGACTACAATTTATGAGTGCGGCCATGGGACTAAAAATGTAGTTTATGCGAAATTTCTTCAGTTTATTACAGCTAAATATTGCTCGTTTTACATTTTTTTATCAATATAATAGTGTAAATTATGAATTTACGCATTTGAACGCGTTTTTTCGCTGTCAAAATATCGTTTTTATTTCTTTTTCTTTTATTCTAATCTTTTCAACTGCGATTTTTGTTTTTCCCGAATTTGCTGGATTTTGCAAGCACAAATGCCTACGCACTATCATTACCTACACGCTTATCAATAAATCCATGCATTTTATAGCTGTAAGAGAACTTAGCTAACAGTTAAAAATATTGAACATTTAATATTCATTGATTTATTATGAAAAATTGTCAGAACACACCTAAACCAACCTATGAATTATCACGTAGACTTGCCAATCACTCCCTCGATTAGTTCCTATTTTTTTTTTCTTCAATTATTTTCCTATGAAGGCTCATTAAACACAAGCAGTTCAATCGATATTCTGTCATGGTAGATCGTATGGCCTTTTGGCGACGAACCTCGCCTGGCCAGCTTGTATGCCACCTTAATTCTCCACACATCCGAGTGGACAGGATCCCAAGCCAATCTTAATTTCCTTTGAATGCCTACCTCATTTAGGGCGCTTACGCAGTCCCAAATCACGAAGCAGTAACGTCAGCAAACATCCTAAGCAACAATTTCACCTGCATATATGCTCTGCTAAATAACTGCAAATGATCATATGTAATATTGTTTTGGACGCATTTATGCAGACGAAATAACCTGCAAAGCTACTGTATTTCACCGGCATTTCAAATAACGCAGTTTATTAGCAAACTGCATGTAGGCTAAATGTAGGTCTGCATTACAACTGCCATAGGGACTGTATTTAGCAAGATTCGATTAAAACAGATCTCGTAGAATGATAGCAAGACCTACATATACAAGCAGTATGAAGGCCATACTAAGATCTTTAGTATTGTTTAGCCATGCAGTTTAAGTATGCAGGCAAATAATAGTTAAGTAAAAAATATTTCTTTCTTTCTTTTGTTTTCAGTTCCAGTAATAATTTCAATGAATTTATTGTTTGAACGTCAACGGTGTTATTTATTTAAATCTCTCAGCTAGCTAGGATAAATCTTAATTTAAATTTTTGCTTACCTCTTTGTGGTTTTATTTTTTTACTTCAGTCAGATTCGAACCTGCAACGGTAATACCACATCCTTTGAGAAACAACCTCTCTAACAACTAGGCTATTGGGACGCTTATTTAAAGTCGTTAATTTAAAGTGTTAAAGGTTTTGTGTCGTTGATTCAAAGTGTTTAAGGTTATATACATAAACACATGTCTGGGTTAGAACTTTAGAACAGGTAATCTGAATTCAATCCTTTGTGTGTTCCACATATTGAATCATAACTTTGAAAATGGTGAACCTCGCTGGAAACTATTCCATAATTTAGGAAAAAAGAGGTGCCAAAAAGGTGACATTAAGTGTTGTTCCAACCAGCTGGATATTATTACAAGAATGGAGTGATGGGAGTGATATGCTATATTGGCCGCATAAATCGGCGTATCACCTAGTTGTAGTAGATGAAATGGAGAAAAATTAACAACTTCTGAAAAAGTAAATCTATGTATAGTAGATATTATATATTGGTATATATACCGTTGATGTAAATGTAAAAAAAAATGCAAAAACATGTACTACCTTTAATAAAAGCTCGTGCTGGCGAGTCACAAATAAAAGCACGAATAACAACTGTTAAAGAATTGCCATTAATTGAAATTTCTGATCTTACGACTGGGAGTACTTCATCTATAAACGGTTGAATAAATTATGAAATCATTTTAGGCTTTGTTTTGCCATAAAAAAGTCCATAATCATTGGCTGAATATGTGGCATTTCGTGAATGTTAAATAAAATAGGCCAAAATTGATCTGTACCATTTTCAAATAAAGACAATCCATCGATATTAATATTTATTTTAACCAACAATGGCTCCTGTAAGTTATGAAAGCATTTGCGGAGGCATAATTCAAATCCTTGACGCCAATAAATTCCACAACTTATATTTTTAATCATTGCTTTATGAACCGGAATTCCTAAAAAAAAAACAAGCTGCAGACTTGAGATATTAATAAAAATTAAAGAGAAATAATAAACTAAATACTTTATAGATACATACGCATGAGGATGCGAGGATCATTTGGTAATTTAGCATTATATTTCTCATTTAACGTTAATATTAATGGTTTCAAAGCAGTATGTGGGATATTATATTCAATAGCCCAATTCCTAAAAAACGATTCAATACTATGATTGACAGCAGGTAAGCTGTACTTTCCTTCATTCTCATCTATTTCAAAAATATCTATCTGTAGAAAATTATTCTCAAACTCGTTTCAATCATGTCCTGTGTTTATTGGAAATCCATTTTCAGAATTATCAATTGTCGAGACTTCTATGTCGTTATTAGATTCTTCTGTTAATGTAGTACTGCACTCGCCCATATCAGATATAGTGTTTATTGGCGGTATTAGTAATTTTCCTGATTTTGAAAACTTTGCTCGATATTGTTGCACCGTTCGACGGTATGTTCCACTTCATTTTATTTTCCTCCACTCAGCTTTTCCTTCCATTTTTAACGGCGTTTTTGAATATCTTTGAACGTTAATCGTATTTTCAGGTTATGGAAATTATATGCCGGCCTAGCAGGTCATATGCAAGTGATTGGCGTAAACCGCTTGCAAATTATATTTTTACAAAATGAATTGCAGGCTATTTGAATAAAAATGATATGAAGAGCTTATGCAGGTATTAGTAATCTACAAACTATTATTATATGTTAGGGAAATGTAGACCTCTTACTAAAGACTATACGCAGATCATACTTGCTTCTTATTTGTCACTAAATGCCTTATGCAGATGATTCCAGCAATTATTATCAATATGCAGGTGATATGCAGTATATTTACATGTCATCTAATGTTGTAGGTAATGTGCAGGTTAAGTCTGCTATTGCAGGTTAAATGACGACAAAATGCAGGTTTACACATCTTTGCAGGGTTTTTACAGGTTATATGCAGCAATTTCTTGCAAGTCTTTGTTACTTGGGATTACAAGCCTATCCACTAAAACAATCATTTACTATACAGGTTAAGAAATAGCAAGGGTCCCAGTATACACCCTAATGGAGGAGCAATTGTGGCAGGAGACTTGTTAGAGAGGTTTAAACTAAAATATATTACCCTGTTAACGTATCCAGTTCAATCCATCAGCGTTTATTAACTCCATTATTCTAAATATCATCTTTCATGCATGAAAACAATACCCCTAGAACGATCATATAATATTTCATAACGCTTCAACTCTCACCGTACGTTGCAACACGCGCATTTTCACTTTACAAACGATCGGTAACCAGCCGATACATGTAATTTACATCCGGAAAAAACACTCATCGTCACCGCGAAGAGGCGCTGTTGCGGACCCGTTCGACCGGGTAATAGTTCTGAATCGAAATGATTTTTTAAACGTAGCGATGCTATCTATCATTTAGCGGGGGGCACAGCGTTTAATAGATTAGCCTATCGGCCCTTAGATCATATCATTCGTAACCAATTACGCACCCACTGAGCACGCGTGCATTCGTGATTAACTTCCCTCTCTTTTTGTTCGGCACCGAGTGAACGCACGTGTGCTGCCGTAGATGGCGCTCGCCCCGTTGACGTGGCGGGAGTTGTGATTAAATTCTCGCAAAAATAACCGGTGTTGATTTATCGTGCGCTCGCCGCAAAGGAAGAGTTAAGTGGTTTACGAGTTAATGGAAATGTTTGATTGATGAATTTGGAGTTTCGTGTAAAATTTATAAATTCATTATCAAGGTTGGATTTTTTTTGTTGTTGTGGGAATAGTGCAGCCTCTTAGCTTTTTGTATTTAATCTCCAATTTGTTTTTGATGATGCAGAATTAAAGTTGGATACACACGGGCGATATTCTAGCGATAAAATCGCACGACGATAAGATATTGTGAGTATCGAGCTTTAATTTTCAATAAATCACTTTTATTGCAACTCCGCTTCTTAAAAAAAATCTTTCTCTATTAACCTATCGACAATGTATGTTGCACTTCGGTGTAATTCAATCTTAAAGATTAGCCGAGATTCTGGGAATCCATTCTCGCCGATGAAAGAGGGTATCAATTATAATTTTTTCCTCGGTATAATTTACGCACATACCCATATACTCACTATCGCATAATGCTTTACATACATTACATAGTTAGTTTCGACGCTCCGCAACGCAGTATATACGAGGAAGTTGTATATTTTGTGTGTGTGTATATACATATAGTTATTTCTACGCGTTAACTCGAGAATTGAACGGAGCGCCGCTACAGCGTAGACGCGATGGACGGCTAGCCGTTACCTTTATAAAAGAGCATAAGTCTCATCGTCGTCCTGGCGACAAGTGAAAATACCTATCATAGGGGGGGTCACATAATGTACAGCGCCTTGACAATTTATAAACAAGTGAAGTTGGCAAATAAATAACGGGTGAAGATGCGCGCGTGGGCACAACACACCACCGGGAAAGTCGCGGTCCTAAATCATGGCACGCTTGATGGTAATAAAACATTTACCGCAAAACGTTGGCAGACGGCGCGCGCGCACCGAACAGTTTCTTAGAACCGTCTACAGCGATGTCCGTGATTATTTGTTCGGCGTAATTTAGATGCTGTCCGCTGATCACCATCGAAGGTGTGAATGGATGATTTTAATAGTGCCGTTTCATAATGGAGTCACAATTATAAATGTCCCTTTAATAACCTTTACTATCAGCGATATTTAACCATTATAATCAAACAAGCAATGTTTCCACTAATTACTTGTTCTTACATGACCCCAGTGTACCCAAACTATATTTATTTCATATTTTATAAATATTTAAAAAATATATAATCTTTCTTGAATATTAGTTATATTATATAATTTGCATAAAATATATTATAGAAAATATATTAGGAAAACATATATATGTTATGTAGCATTAATAATATTTTATTGCAAACTGTTTTTTCAATATATTTTTCATAACTCTGCAAGAATATTCTTGCTTTGTATTTCTGACGATATTTATTTCATATAAAAAAAAAAGATTGAATTTTGCTTTTGCACATTTTGATTGCGTAGACGAATAATATAAAATGGGTTAAAATATGCATATACATATTAAGTAGGTATGTACCTTATTTAAAATAATGGTTTAAGGATTAAATTAGATAACTATATATCTAATATGATTTAATTAGTATCTTAAGGTTGAGCGCTGTAACTTTTCTATTATATATTCTGCGTTTTGTATTTATTATTTGTAATATTTGTAAGTGCGAACGTAACACAACACCTCTATTCATTACTGTGCCGGTGTTATATGATTTAATATTGTTTATGCGCCTATGGATTAGCTACATAGAATGCATACGCGCGCGTGCTTATCATCAACGTTTCATTCGTTTGTCCGTCACATGTTTATAGTTTATAATAGTATACGGTTAGGGCAGATTAGGGTTTAACTGTTGTGAATTACTTGTTGCTGGGTGTGTTTTAGTTTTTTGTGTGACTACGAGGGTAAGCAAAACTTTGAGCTTGTCATGGCATTTATACCATAATTGGAATGCTCGATATCGCTATGTACAGAAATCGTTAATATTAGACTTGTAGGAATTTTATGCATCATATATGTACTGCATCTACCAGATAAGTTGCTGTTGATTTGCTTAAGAGATTCATCTCGGTAGATAGCGTGTTAACCTCAAATAGAGGTTAGAATACGTTTGTGTTTTATTGTTTGTACGCTAGAATGTTTTCAAATATTATGAAATAAAGTAAAATAAGATATCGTAAGTATTAGAATGATATAGCTTACCACTCCAATTATTGTAAATGCTGCAAATGTATTAGTAGGTGTTGATAATATTGTACGATGTTTTATTCGATGTATGATCTAATACAATTGGCATTGTTTTAGAGGCCACAAGGAAACGCCATGAGAGCGCCACTACCGAAGATATGAAAAAAGCCATAGGGTTGTACCTGGCACCAGCCAAGGCTAGACTTAAAAATGAGTATTTTACATTTTTATTGGCTTATTCAAATAAAATGATAATAAATACGTTTGTTTTTTTATTTAGAACACTTCAATTAAAAAAATAGTGATTAATTTGATAAACCTTCAGTATGCCTTAAAAGATGCCAGAATTATTGATTATTAACTTGTATGGTGAGTGTGAAAAAACAAGTTCTTGCCTTTTAGACATCTCCTCTATGTATGTTTCAACTTTTCGTTATCGACGTTATACATTCTAAATAACCATGAATAATTTTAGTTAATTTTGACAAATTAAATAGATTGCATAAAAAATCTCAATTTTCATATAAATATTTTACAAATATTTTAGAAAAAATATAGCGCTTACATTAATTTTAAAATATGAAATAAATATTTTAATTGAATATTTTATCTATATTTAGAAGAAAATATGGAAAATATATTCAAAAACCTCTCACGAAAAATATTTATAAAATATATTTTTAAAAATATCTATGTAATATTTCTGGCTGTTAGGGGATTATTGCAGTACTCATAGCGCGGTGGGTACTATTTATTGGGGCGCCATAGAACCAGCAATATTATACACAAACAAAAAAAAAATAAGCGGGGAGTATAGATTGTTAACGGTTGCATCTATTTCGGTTGATGCGGCGTGCGTGATTTCGAGTATATTATCAGTGGATTTACGATTGAGGGAACTTAAATTTGACGTGCGAACGTGAATAAATAGGATTTGAGGATTTAAATACGGTATAGGAAATTACATTAGAACTGGGCGATTTAGAAAATCCAGTAGATATAGGAGGCGAAGTCATCCCGCGAAATTGAAAAGTATCATAACAAAATTTTAAATACTGCAGACTTCTTCTAGACCTCTGAGACTGAGTTTTATGATAGCTTTGCTATTGAAACGTACATCCAGTTTAGAGGGGCGTAGCAGAAGTTCGCAGTATTACCAGTGCCACAATTTGGAGTATTTTCGCCAAAGTTTGCTTCAATTTCTACCTTGCCAAACAAGAAAGTTATATCGAATCCATCATGACATTAGTCGCGTTAGTTTTTGTCTCTGTAGCCACACTTTTATAACTAGAGACCGGATTAGTATGCAAAGTGTATATATTTTATTTTTGCATATCTTTAATTATAGTCTATATGTAGACGTATTACTATACTAATTGAGTGCTGCTAATTAGTGATTGCATATTTAGGCATTATTATGCATATTTTACAAAAGTTGCATATATTGCATATTTAAGCTTTTTCTTATCCTTTCTATTAGTAAAAATTCCTAGTAATTCCTAATGTAGATCGACAACCGACAATTTTCAGAACGATAAATCTTTCACATTGGTTTCTCTAATACTTTTTTACCAAGAACTGCACGTGTTTAATTTCGCCTAGCAGAAGGGATATGCAAATACGTTTTATTATTATTAATTCCCAATTAAACTATTCATTCATTGAATATCTTTGAGCGAAACAGTATGTAATTTTGTTACGTTTTTAAATACTGTGTGTACATACAATGAGTATAGCGAACAAAATTTCTTTATGGATTAAGCCATATCCTGAACTGGTAAAGGATGACGACAAAATATTTTGTCGAGTCTGCAGTAAACTGGTAAGTTTAATTTTACTAAAAGCTTTACAATTGTTTTTAAATTCTTTAACTTTTGATATAAAATGACAATTGTTGTTGTAGGTGTCTTCTGAGAGAAAATACCTGATTGATCAACACGCTAAAACTCTATCACATATTGGAAAATGTGAAAAACTAAAGCGATCCGTATGTGTGCAGCAATCTATACGTCAATGTGTAGCATCAACTTTACGAAACCCAGAACAAGAAGAATATAATACGGATCTGTGTAACGCATTAATTTCGTCTAACATACCATTAAGCAAGATTAAACGATGTTAATTTGAAATCATTTCTGCAAAAATATTGCAAACATAATATACCTGACGAAAGTACCTTACGAAAAAGTTATGTCACATCTTGTTACTAGCAAACAATAGCAGAAATTCAACAATTGGTAGGGAATAATTTTATTTATATCATGGTAGATGAAAGTACGGATAAGTGTGGCCGTTATATTGCCCATTTGTTAATAGGAATTCTTCATGAAGATATTGTAGGTAAATCATATTTAATTTATTGTAAAGAACTTCAAAAAACAAATAATGTAACAATTGCCCAATTCGTTCAAGAAGGTTTATCAAATTTGTTTTTACCTGGTAGTATACCTTGTGAAAAATTTTTACTAATGTTGTCCGACGCTGCACCATACATGATAAAAGCCGAGCAAAATTTAATTATTTTTTTATAGTAACATTATTCATACCACTTGTTTAGCTCATGGTTCAATCGTGTAGCCGAAGACAATTAGGAATCAATTCCTTTGATTAATGATTTAATTAGCAATGTCAAAAAAGTACTTTTAAAAGCACCTTTACGAATCCAATTTTATAAGGAGCGACTTCCGGTGTTAAGTTGCCTCCTGAACCGATTATTACGAGATGGGGTACATGGTTAGAGGCTGCAATTTTTTTCGCCGATAATTTTGAAGGAATAAAAAATGTAATTCTTGAAATCACTGCTAACTGCATTGCTCTAGAAAACTGTAAGAAGATAGTAACATCAACAGAATTGCTACAAAACCTTTTGTATATTAAGTCAAATTATAGCTTTGTTTCAAGTTCCATTCGTAAACTAGAAACGCAAGGGATGTCACTCTCGGAATCAGTCGAAATAGTAGACGAATTTGATATGCTATGTAAGAAGGTTAGGGTACAATAGGTAATTCTATATACGATAAATTTAAAAAAGTGATAAATAAAAATGCGGGGTATTTGAAATTGAAGAAAGTTAAGAAAATTTTGGAAGGTGAAACAGTAAACGATTTCGATTTTAATTTTAGTTTAGAATGTATTTGCAAAAGTTAAAAAAATGCACCAATTACATGTGTGGATGTTGAAAGAAGCTTTTCTATTTCGAAACATATGTATTCTGATAGAAGACAAAACTTTCTTTTTCACAATTTTGAAAAACATTTAATTATAAATTGTTTTAGAAAGATGTTGTGGAAAAATTTTGTGCAATAAAGTTAATGATTAAATTTCTGCTCTTATTTATTTTATGTAAAAATTTTGCATATTGTCGCAATTTTTTTGCATATATGCTCCAGGTTTATGCATATTTTCTCAAAGATCGATGCATATATTCCAGTTTTTCTTTGCATATAATCCGGTCTCTATTCATAACTGATTCTGGATATAAAAATCTAAATTACCAAATCGTTGTGGGCAACACTTAACAGTAAATAAACAGACACCTCCATGGTAACCGTCTGTTCATTGTTGATAATGCACAAAAGACATGCCCAGCCATCCCGAACCAGACGCAATGCCACACATATCGCGGACAAAAGAGTAAACAAAAACTTAGGAAACTGTTAATTCGAATATACGACCGCGCATAACTTTGATTTAAAACACCACCTCAACCCAGCGAGTACAAATGCGTACGCTTGCACCGCGGCACATCGCGTTTCAACGCCTCCCTCACCTCTTCCAGTGCCTTTCTCGGTATATCGCCGTCCGATTTTATAGGCGTCGGTTGCGAGGCAATCTAACCTCGATAACGAGAGATTAAGTTAATTTAAGTGCCGGATGGTTTATTGTCGCGATACCTACATCGTGGTGGTGACTTGGGTGCAATTCGTACTTTTATTTTCGGGCTTTTATTAGCCAGAAATGTACGCGTATAAGCTTTAGGTGTCTCATTGTTCACGATTTATGTTTTTGGGACGAGTGTCTTAACAGTGTTTTAAAAGGGCCGAGTTTGTTTCTTGCTCGATACCATTCGGACTCGGAACGGAATGCGTAATTAACAGAAATAATGACTGGGACTATACGCGGCCACAACTGATTCCTTTACGATCATTCCACTAGAAATATATTCCTTATAAACTACGGATCCTAAGACGTTTGCACCGTCCACGGATGTGTTTAGAGCCCATACGGCATTTCTATACAAAGCATTTGTCATTCTCTGGTAATGTTGTTGACATGCTCGCTGTGTATAAGATTTCGCCGCAATAATTTAAAATAACACGTCCACACATGCCAACCGTACAGTGCCTAAGGTATAATTAATATGGCTTTCGCGTTTTATCTCTATGGGACATAGGATAAAAATGCGCGCGCCGTATTTAAATCAATGAACTTGCGAGCGTGGTGGGAATGAATTACGAGATGAGTTAAAAATCTTCTTCTTCGTGGAATTGTAGAAGGAGGAGAAAGCCGAACGTGTAGAAAGGTGGATTGTAACTTATGAATGATGCATTGAGATAACGGGACTTCTAACAGCAGATTATATATTGCTATGTTATTCTCAGACGAATTTTGTAGTTAATTCGATTGTACTGTCCTTTAAATAGATTAAAATATTCATCTTTAGAATTCCAACTGTTTGCAACGACAATGCGTAACTGGTTGCATATATTAGATTCTTTTCTTTTAATTACACGTACGTGCAGTTCTAAAAAAATATTGTTAACGCATTGAGTGACTGGCGAAAAGGCAACCAGTCATACTCATCATTTGACGTTTGACATCTAACCGTTAATTATTTTTTCAGTATTAATTAAGATAAACAGAGCAACATAACTAGGATAAAGCCAAGGTTGAGATGATATATATCGAGTGATATATATCCGATAAATATCATTGATATATATCACAATATTTATTCTACTATATATATCATGATATATAATGCTGTGTTTCATTCAGGAAAACTATCAACCATATTGAAATGTGATTATTATTTTATGTACGCACCTGTTTGTAAGTCCAGTATAATTTGGATTAGATCGTATTAGTAAATCATGGGGAAATTGAATATAATTTATCGTCTGGCAACTGTACGATATGCCTGGTTATCCTTAGGTTTTACCTTACCTGATGGGGGTAGTGACCCAATGTAATTCGTTGAGAGAAAATGATGAAAATCCTTGGTGATGAGCTTGTTGATAAAAAATCTTCGAAGAAAAGGTTGTTTTTATTTTTATCAAGTGTAATGAATTAAGTGATATTCCTGTATTATATCTGGTATTGAAGGGGATCTTCTATGTAAATTCATGTGATTACTCTCTTCTGAAAATATACAGAAGAAACGTGAGGATTGTTTGACATTATAAGAAATTTTGCTGTGTTTACTACACCTGGGTACATGTTCTACATGGGATCGTACATGTGTTTGCTGTTCCGAGTCTAATTATATATCCTGAATGTAACGAAGGAGGTCTGTTTCCCTGAATTTTTGTGCTACCGATGTTATTCTCCGGATCTAAGGCTTTTTTTGTGAATATACGAGCTAATCTGGATTGTCACTACAAGGAAATCCCATTTGGAGGTATTCTACCGTCTGTATAAACCGATAAACGAGGTATCTGGTCAAAACATTATTTAAATTTTTTGTTTAAATGAATGTATAACTATACATATATAGAATAAAAGGAATATCGACCGGACTTCGTAAACAATCAGACAATTATATGGGTAATCGGTCTGTCTAAATAAAACCAAATAAATACCTCAATATTTCGTTTTAATGTAAAACATCATCAGGAGGCAAAGTTGTAGTATTAATTTTGTCAGCTGTCATTAATACTACAACTTTGCCTCCTGATGATGTTTTAAATTAAAACGAAATATTGAGGTATTTATTTGGTTTTATTTAGACAGACCGATTACCCATATAATTGTCTGATTGTATACATATATATATATATATAATATTTTGAGGTTACTGTTATCTCGTATGAGATTGAAATTTTGAGTTTTTATAAGTTGGTAGACGTGGTTGGTAGTTTTCTATTCTCTTATGATAGCGTGGGATATTTTAAAAGTTACTTTTTGAATTAAAAAGCAAGGTAAATAAATTTAAATTAAAAACCGAAAAGAGAAAACTGTTAATAAAGAATGGTATTCTTATTGAACATTTTTATATACTGAATGTGAAAATTACATTAAAATATTTGAGATATTATAAATTTTGGTATAAATCGTATCTCGAAAAAATATTGTAAACAAATTAAAAAATTGATATAATATATTATTTATATATTATATAAACATTAAACCGTATATAAACGAAAAATAATGAATTAAATTTTAAATATAGAATTTCAAATTTTGATTTTAATAAATTTAAATAGATGCGCATAATTTTGTAAATTATTGGAATGATTTTCTTTTGTATTAGATTATCTGTAGTTTTGTAAATAGATATATTCTCTGAAAAAAATCTTTTATTATAATATAACTCAACATAGAAGTGACAGTAGAATAAGATCAGATAAATGCTGTCTTGCATGACACATTTATAAGAATAAACACACAGTTGACTTTGAAAATATAATAATAATAATTATTATTATTATTATAATAAAAGATTGTGTTATATGCCACATTATCTATTCTTCGAAATAGTTTTATTTTTGTTATTTACTTTGTAGACATTTATTTCAAATTAAAATATACATCTAAATATTTCCTGGATTTTATTTAGCTGTTATAAACGTTATAACCTGACTAATTAAATAATACAAAAATAAATATCAAAAATTGATATATATCCCATATTTTAATATTTACATAAATATCATGACATTTATCGCCCTTGGATAAAGCACATTTCACAGCCAGTTTTCCCAATTGTCTCAACCTTCGGATGCAGTATACAACTTATGGCAATTCGACTCGTAATTGCCAAATCAGCTGTTCCGATACATTATTTGGTATTTTACGCGCTCAAATAATAACCTTTATTTGCGTTTTTTAACGGTTAAAATGCGTGAATGCACAGAAAAAAAATTGTGAATTTTCAAACAATTATAAAGTTTCGCACAACAAATTGTTGAACATATAGGGACGAGCACTACTTGTGTTAAAATTTTCCACAAAATTGTTGATGAAAGTTGTAAAATGTACACTTTTGTTATACAATTTATGTTGACATAACCTATATATTACAATAATATTAAGTGCAGGTCACTTGTTGCAAATAGTATGTTTAGGCCAGTGGTAATACTTGCAAGTAATCGTCACAAAATATTTACAGTATTTTTGCTACTATTGCAAATCTGGATAGCGAACTGACATTAAGATTTTGCGTACAGATTAACTACGCTGTTGCCTTAATTAATATACCTAGTTGTGAGTAATTATTTATTGTATAGTGTGTTTTTTGCAACATAATGCGTGATTTTGTCGCACAATTTGTTGACATAACCTACCTAATGATTTATTGCTTTTAACTTTTACTTATTTATTAATTTTATTTATTTATGTACATTGACTAATGTTTATATATGTAAATATATATCACGCAAATAATTATATGACAAATTCTGTAATGGTGAAATTACAAATATATACAATATTGTTATTATTATTATTATTATAAAAGAAGCATAAACTGCATATTGTTTGCCGCAAATGCAACAGTGAATTTTCAGTAGAATTTTGCGTACAATGAAGCTGAACTGTTGAATCAAGGAATAAAGGGTTCTTAATTTGAGAATTTTTGATCTCATTAATTTATTTTGTACTGTATGTGACGTTTGCAAATTCTCCTTCGCCGGTATACGATGTTTTTCTGGTAAATGCTACCAAATCAAGATTTCATAACCGTGTTTGAGTGAAATAGCAGAAGCGCCATCTTTACTACAATAGCTGTAACACATATATTGAACGTAACTATATGGGTAGAAAACTTCGCCATAATAATAATGTTTCGATCAAAAAAATAGCAGAAATACATTCATTTGTTAACTATATTTGCTTATAATTATCATAGTTAATAGCAGAAATATATTAATTTGTTAATGTCTCGCTGTAAAAAGCTTGCAATCGGTCCAAAAGGTTGTTCTAACCTTAAATTATTACCTGGGTTTGGTGTCCTGTTATTTCTTTTACAGTGCTTTATCTTTCAAATAATAATAATAATAATAATAATAATAATAATAATAATAATAATAATAATAATAATAATTATAATAATAATAATAATAATAATATCGTCTTTATTTAATGATAGAACACAAAAAGTGAATTAATCATGGGCGAAGTTTAGCTGTTAGCTATTCTTCCACTTAACCTATGATTAATTACTAAATACATACAGTAATGTCTAGCTAATAGGAATAAAAATAAAATTCCATAATGCATGCATGCAGTAAATAATAAAAGTACTCCACACTATAAATAAACTAATTAATAATAACATACCTAAACCTAACCCTGTGACCTAAACTAAACAGCCAGTAAACATCTAATCTGCCTTTTAAACATATTCAGCGACATCTGTTTATGAAATTCTAAAATAAATTCATTATTAATGACCACAACGTTATATGTAAAAGACCGCTTAAACATAGCTGTTAAAATTATAACCATCAATAGAAACATTATCACTAGGAACACTAGGACTCAACCAGGTTTCAGCAACCGCTACAACATCAAAGTCCTTATCATAAATTAACTGCTTGAATTCAACATAACTACTAAGTAAAGATCTTACATTTAAATAACTGAAGGTGGCATTAAAAGTTTTACAACTAGCCATTTTTATATATTAAAGTAACTAAAATTAATTAAATTATTATGTTTAAATGACACTTATGCAAACAGCTATTCCACAATAATGTTGCAACATCTATTTCTTGCCCTTAGATCCTTTACCGTGAGTACGCCCCCGATCAGTAGAAACTACAGACCGCTTCTGTCCGTTTCTCAGCTAACGTAGTACGCAACAGACAGGGATGTCTCAGTACTGATTCAGATTTAAACGCCGCTGCATATCCAATTGTCCCACAAAATCGATAGGCTTAACGGGAGTGGCTAAAGGCTGAATCACATCTGAAACCTTAACAGGATAAACAGCACTACTAGACGTTGCAGCACTCGATGATCCACCAATAGGAAGCGCAGCCCTCTCCGGAAAAACATCTGCCTGGACCACTATCCCAGGAAATATAAGGATACTCCCAAAATTATTTTCCCGCACTGAAATGTATTTCACTATTTCTCCAAACTATTCCGTGTTAGCTTTCTTTCATTTATAAATTAAAAATAAAAGAAAAACAAGTCCTATCTGTACTAGCGAACTACCATTGTTCATACATCTTATAATTAAAGCACTTTGCCTCGTTCGAGATTTTGTTGTTTTGTCTATTTCAGTGTTCATTCTTACACACCTGTCATAACATTGTGATACAGAATTAGGGAAATAGTTTTTAGAAATAATGAAATACATTTGACAAAAGAGGAAACCAAAGAAAAATACTGTAAGAACTTTACATTTTATTCATTCAAATCAAACATCATCACGTGACACACTGTTTAAATTAATTCTCGTCGATGTAAATGACTAATTTATTTGTATACACCCTGTATGATGCCGAACACGACACTAACTATCTTCTCAATGAAATGAGGTTTTGAGGCACTTTCCCGAATCGTGAATAACTAAATTTGTCTCGTCCATTGATGGATAGCAATAAATTTACGTAAAGCGAAAAGGGAGTCGAGACCAAACGACACGAAAAAAACCCCAATCCAGGTATCTGAAAGCGTAAGTATTGACTCGGCGAGACCACAATCTAAATCTAAGGCAATTAGTAACTGTAAAATAACACATTTCTTTATCTAATTTCGTACAAGAGAAGGACCTGGTTCGGAGATAAACCGTCACCGTCCTGTGTGTACCAATAAAAACTCATCGGAGCGGACCTACCACGGCTATGACACCTCGGATCCTCTTATCTGATCTGGCGATGGGGACCGTAAATAGTGACGCCCGAGGGACGGTGACCGTCATATTCTCTCTTTCTCTGTCGCGGTGCGTTGTTTATAGGCGTATACGTTTTGCCGACGGTAATAACGGGCGATAAATTTTGAATATTTCGGAAGTTTCACCTACCCTGTGGTGCTGTGTAAACTTGAGACGTTGAAAATGTTTACTTCGGATAGTACCGTGTTGATTTCGGAGTGGTCTCGCGTCGCGGTGGCGACCGCTTCGGACTCTGGAAGATCCGAGAAGATCACGATAAATACAGATCTTCATTTTGGCATCGCATCGCGGTAGGTTTCGTTATAATAAAAGCGGTGAAGGAATGAATCGTAGAAGGTCCTCTTATCGCGTAATAAGATGGATAAATAATGTGATATAATTTAAAAATCGTATAAGCATTTCAATTCAAATCATCAAGTTGTTTCACAATTGTTAATACGTACAAAAGATCAATATCAAGGAAACTACAGATGATAGCTATATATAATTTAGATTTCAGAAAAATTATGTTTCAAAAAGAATAAACATTATGAAGCAAAAAATATAAATTATTTAATTATTAAAACAAGTATTTTTATTGTAAAAAGTATTTATTTAATTCCGATATTATCAAAAATTTTGCATTAAATAAAATTTAATGTAATAAAAATTATATCTGTCAAACGAGCGACATCTTCCGTCAAAAAACGAAAATTTAGCTCTACACAAGAAATCTGTAATCAATTGTCAAATACACAGAGATTCAAAATGATTGTCAATTCCGCTCCTATAGATAGTAACAGGGTGTAGGTATATGCCGCGTGTTTGTAATGAAGGTTTGAACTAAGTCAGTGTTGGAACATAAGAAAGTAAACGGATCTGTCATAAATAAGGAAAACGCAACCTATATTTGAATTCGCATTATATAAACAACTATGGATTGGTGTTTCTGATTGTAAAAATGAAATGTAATTAATTTAACTTTACTAAATTATGATTTTACAATTCAGTACTAACTGGTGTTTAACTAAATTTATTTATTACTTTAAATTATAACATACAATTAGTATAATTATTAAGTGACAAAACTGCATCTCTCAGTTCTTCTATGGTTTGCATGCGGTTTCTATAGATGCTATTTTTAGATAGCCGAACATGAAGTAATCTAACGGGTTAGATCAGGCGATCTTGTGGCCATCTTTGTGCTCTCTAACAAACCTGTCAGCAAAAACTGTTGAAGATATTGGCAGGTTTGTCGAGCAGTATGTGCTGGAGCATTATCGTGCTGAAAATAACCTGCTTCAAGCTCATTTTCTTGTAACTCTGCAATAAACAATTCCAACATCTGTTGGTAACGTTGGGCTGTCACAGTTTCCTCGAAGAAAATTGGCCCTATTATTCGTTGCCTGGACATAGCTAACCAAACTCCAACTTTTACGGGATGCAATTGCGTTTCTCGAAATTCGTGTGGATTTTCTGCAGACGAGATACGATAGTTTTGTGAATTAATATAGCTTGTTAGATAAAACCGGGCTTCATCTGAGAAAAATGATTTGTTTAGCAAGTCATCGTCCCTTAAATTGTTATTAAACCAATGACAATATTCCAATCGCCTATTGTAATCTAATGGTAATAATTCTTGTACCGTAGAAACTTTATAGGGATGAAAATGTAACTTTCTTTTGACAGCTCGTTGCACTGAAGTGTATGATAAGCCTATAAAATTATAAAATGTAATAAACTATTTCACTTAATGTTAATATTGATTTTTTCCTGTTTGTTGAGCTATTACCACAGATAAATTCCCTTATTTTCTTACAGTATTCAGAAATACTATTGTTGGTGATATTAGATGTAAATATAAACGATTTGAAAAAATTATAAGATAAATAATCGGAAAGATACTACAACACGCAAGCCAATGTCGCTAAATGTCAAGAAAATTCATTTAATGTATGAAATTTGTATGTAGCTAACTTCGCTCATTAAATTGGTAATAAGTATAGATAAATTCCTCCGGAAAACAGTTTTTTTCTTACGACAATCATTTTGAATCACATGGTAGATAGATAGATAATTTACATTTCAGAAAAATCATGTATCAAAAAGAATAAACATTATGAAGCAAAAAATATAAATCATTTCATTATTAAAACAAGTATTTTTATTGTAAAAAGTATTTATTTAATTCCGATATCATCAAAAATTTTGCATTAAATGAAATGTAGTGTAATAAAAATTACATCTGTCAAACGAGCGACATCTTCCATCAAAAAAGGAAAATTTAGCTCTACACAAGAAATCTGTAATCAGTTGTCAAATAAAATTCATTGTTTTTTTAATTGATTTTCAATACAAATCACATACAGAATGTAATAGAGACACCCAATATTTGAATGAAAAATAATTTTTACATTAAACATCAAAAAAATTAATAATAAGAATATTATGTTTTTTCTTTCTTGAGATAGCGGCTTTTTTGATACGATATAATAAAAAAAAAATTATATAAAAAATTAAATCATTTTTTACGTTTCGACAAATTTTTTATTGCCTTCTTCAGAAATCATTAATGTATATATTTAATATTTAAACAAGCACCACACAAACATTTTAAAATTTTACATGAGTACTTAGTATGATACACACACATGTTATTAAAGTCCCTTGACAAATAATATTTTAATGTTATTTCTTTTTTATAAAATGTAAATGTTTAATTTTAATGTAAAATTTTGCGAACTTTTGTGCTGCTGCAGTGATACATGGTGTTTACAACAGAATTATATACATTTGTTTATGTCCTAACCCCACTCCGTAGTTTAGTTTTGTTACGTCCTCATATTTAGATTTAAGTTCCTTCAGTTCTAAGAAGTTAATAGTGAAGACATCTTTCCTTTTTCCGATTCTTTTCTTTATTCTGTCAGACATCCTTTCATTTGTAATTTATGACACTAGAGTTCCTTTTGTTACACCACACGCAATCACTTTTGTACCCCACCAAGGGAAAAAGGGTCAAGTGTAACAAAGGGGCTACTAGTTCAAAACCATATTGTAATAAGCAGTTCTGTTCCGAGATTTCAAGTGATAATACATTTGTAAACATCTTATTATCACAAAAAAAGGGTTTTGTGTGTTTTGTTATTTAAATACATCAACGTAGAAGTGACAAATCCAGCACCAACGCATTCATAAAAATCTCCACATGGCAAGCAAATCTCTGAATCTTCGTGAGTTTCGTAGACAAATACAGTAATTTGCCAAACTTAGATCAAAAGATTAAACGACACCAGTCTCATTCGGAAGACGTTGCGAATTGAAACAATTTACTTAATCTCCTACCTATACAGCTGCAACAACACATGACGACTTCAAGGTTCACATTTCCAAGATTACTACGCTCGATTGAAACAAAAACACACACCCACAATACAGCAGTCCCTTTCTATACTACGCGAAATACGTCACATCTCACCAATATATACTAAGTAGTGATTTCTATTTCTTAATAAAAACCTAGAACATTTGTACACGTAGTCGGGTTGTAGATACAGTCAGGAGTTATTTTATTGATTCGACCGTGCCTTGGTGGTCCAACGTTTTCCAATAAACGCATACACACGCACGACACTGACGTATATACGTATATATATATATATATATATATATATAGGTGAGGCACTTTCCTTTAAATATATACCTTATACAAGAAACAAGGATGCTGCGAAGTGGATATAACTTACTTACCGCATGCTCCAGCGGACTCCATATGTAGCCGGCCGTGGTCCGAGATCGTTCTCGGCCAGGTTTTATCTCCGAGCATCGTCTGTTTTACATGCTAAGTCAATTTAAATAAAATTGAACGGCGACTACGGTGGAAAGTGGCGACGTGCAGTCCTGCCAACCGTAGGACAGCTATGGTGTGAATATTAACGATGTGTTGAATGTTAAGATTTTATAATGTTGAGTACTTAGTTGAGAGTAATTCGCTATTATATGCATAGTATTAAATGAGACAAAAGAAGCAATGTAACCCAAATTGGCAGCAGAAATCATTGTAAAAATCTATACTGCAATGACTCTCTAGTAAAATGTCAGTAAGTTACTTAATTTTTTTTTAATTTCCTTTTTGCTATAATACAGGGAGAGCAACAAAGATTAAGGTGTGCTGGTTCTATATTTGTTTCCTTTTTTAACAAAAATACTCTCTAGTTAGACCTTTACCCAAAATGCAACTAACGCAATTGAATTTTCTGTCGTTGTCATTATTGTCGTTTTATTTGTTTATATTTTCGTTCTCGATATTTTATGTTTGCTTATACCTTTGTTGTAAAAAAAAATCGTTTTTCTAAAAACGTTGCTTTCTACAACGCTTCAATGTTTACGATTAAGCAGAATACCTTTCTTTTGGAAGCATATTTCCGTGGAGGATTTCGTAGAGAAGATGGTACTTGGGAATATTCATTGCCAATTTGCTACGATGAGTACGTACTACAGTTTTCAAATGAAGGTGTAGAATTTGATCAAATTTTTCGACAGCATGTTCGTCGTATTGTGCAACGTTTCAGACAGACGGGTAGTGTGTCCAAAATAGGAAAATCCTCTGAAAGAAGTACAGTTCTTAGCAATGAAACTGTGGAAGATATACAAGTCAGAATGCTGAGAAGCCCTAAAAAACTTATACGACGGTTATCGCAACAAACAGGTGTTTCATATGAAGCAGTATTTATCATATGTACACAAAAAAAATTACATATGCATACATATAAGGTTTCAGTTGTGCAAGAACTGTTACCGGTTGATTATGAAAGACGTGTCCAGTACTATCACTGGTTCAACCAACATTTATATAATAACGAGATGCTGGACATCACATTTTTTAGTGACGGAACCCCCACGAATTCAGAGAAACTGAACTGCATCCGGAAAAGGTTGGAATTTGGGTTGCCATATCACGTAGAAAAATTCTAGGTCCAATATTCTTTAACGACAATATAAACGCATACAATTATCGACAACAAAGCCATTTTTAAACGAATTACACCATGATGAACTACATGATGGATATTTCCAACAAGATGATGCCACAGCTCATACTGCGAATGAAACAATAAGGTTTCTTGAGGAATTTTACGATAATCGTTTAATAACTGGAGCCTATGTTATGCTGTGCACAAAAGCAGAGTTGAATCAGTCCAAAAAAGATTCCTTAAATTTTTGGACTATAAATTTGGTAAACAGCACCAAAACTATATTGAACGTTTATCCGCCTATAATATGATATCCCTAGCGGACAGCAGATTGCTGTTTTTATATAAAATTTTATGTAGTGGTCTAGATAGTCCTGTATTGGTAGCGTTTATTAAATTTAAATATCTCGTGATTGAAGCAGGAATGCACCTCACTTTTCACTTGTTCGGTGATTTGTTTGCGGCTCGCGTTGTTACGTCAGTCGGAGTAGGATTTTTGTAAGAATACGACTGTTCAACTTTGTCAAGCAGTTCCTTGGTAGACTCTAACGTGAGTACATGTATTTTTGAATTCTTTGCTGCCATTTTGTATTACATTTATATATCGTAATTTGATTCGCGTTATTTGTTTTATTCTTGTCCATCAAGGAATTCGCTTTATAATAATTGTTATTATATTGATGTGTGCGCACTATAGATGCAAGATCTTTTATTATTTTTGTTCGGGAAGATATATTAGGGGTTTATTTTTTTTTTTTTCAATATAGTTTAAAGAATTAATTTCTCCGTTTTTCTAATTTACTGTTTCGTTTTAAATTATTAATCACCTCGGGTTGGGTGAGTAGAAGCTTTGTGCTTGCATTAAATTTTTCATTTTTGTTATTTGCTAGAAATTGTCCACGTTTGTTTTAATTTGAAACCACGTGGATTGTATTGGTATAAAAAAATATCTTCCTGAACAAATTAATCTTTTGCTTTGATATAGGAAGTAGCATTGTAATATAGAATCACGTGCAGTTTTTAAATTTAGGCCAGAACCCTCTGCTCACGGTTTTTTTTTCTGCACATTTGTAATTAATTTTTTTTCTTTTTTTTATAATAAATTTTTGATTTGTTAATTAACGTCGTTGGGTTAAAAATTCTGTTCTTTTATTTTTAATTAAACTTTTTCAATTTTTGGGGTAATTGAGAAAGTCAGATTTCTTTCACCCACAATTTACTTTTCGCGATTAGATTCAAGTTTTAATTTGCGAGGGTTACTCTGAGATAAATTGTTCTTTTGCGTCCTTTTAAAAAATTTATCCGTTCAGCTAGCTCATTTTATTTTCTTTTTCCTTGTTAAAGTCATTTTGCATTTTAAATTCAGTCAGTACACAGCAGTACGTGTGTTGGCATAAACTCTGCCATCTATAGGTTATGTAATACATATAACACTAGATTTAATAGGGTCGACATTTTTTGCTCATTCCATGCTTAAATTTAAGTCTATTATTTTCAGTTTGCTCCGCATCCCTTCTTCATCTTCTTCATCTTTATAGTCGTTATAAGTTTTTAGTCTAATCTTACGGATGTTTCATCTTTTTTGTATTACATGGTTAGCACTATTTCTATCATTACTATTATCAATATTACTGTTTAAGATAAAACATTCATAAAATTTCTAATAATTTTGTTATTTAATTTAATACTTTACTTTATTAATATTGTCGTTACTGTTTAATGTAGCTCTGAGTAACTTTAATTAACATTTAGCTAATTAGTACTACTATTTCTCCTCTTGTCATTATTGCACTGCTGTTCATTTGCGTTTTTATTTTTATGTTATTGTATATTGGCAGGCGAAATACTTTGGGGCGTTGCCCTGTTAATTTCCCAGAATGAAATAAAATAAAAAAATTAAAAAAATAATTAGAAATCTGTAGCCCCCACGTTCACCTGATCTAACTCTTTTGGATTTCCTTTTGACATTTTATGTGATTGTTGGTATTCCTTTTTTCAATTGTTATGATTTTCTACTGAAAACTAGCAGCTATGATTCACTACTTGAAATTTGCAAAAAAAAATCAGCTTTGTCACTCAGCTCCTTGAAGGTGTTGCAATTTGTTTTTGCACGCAATTAACATTCAGTCACAAATCGAAGGATGTATTGTTGAAACAAGCTTTTTATTCATTTGACGAATGTATTAACTATGAATTTTGACCTGTCTCCTCACTGTGAACATGTTTTGATTGATTCCTTTATGTTCATTATGATGTATTATACCCACTTACATGTCAAACAATATTAATTCGTTTATTGGCAAAATACAAGTATACAATATCAGCAACTTTTGCCAAAATGGAATATCAAAATCAAAAGAATAGTAACATAATATAAAAAATTTGCGTTCTAGAAAGATTAAAAGAGGTTTAAAATTGATTGTAGTTGTAGCTTTAATCTGGAAGACAAAATAATGACGCAAGAAGTTTTTTTTGTGCTTTTTTAGCAAAAAAGAAATAATTCTGGCTTTGCAGTGTCATCTCACAAATTAATTGTTTCTTCAAATTCATTACAAATACAAAAATTAATAACAAAAATTACACAGATTAATTGTATTACAGTAATCTGAAACAGAATAATACAATTATATTCCGTGGTTACTTATTTGATAATATTGCATTGCACTGCTACAATTTACCACAATCAAACTTGCTGCAAAATATCAAAAAGAAAAAAAAACGAAAATGCAACTCCTTTTAACTGCTTCACAAAGACGTGGGCACTTAAACTTTCTGAGTCACCCTTATCAACACGCACCAATCTTCTCCTTTTTGTGATCAAGCACGTCCATTACACGTTCCAATACTTTTGTTACCTACCTGTACCAAATACAATAACAAAAGAAGTCCCAATGTATAAACGGAAAAAAAAGAAACCGAAAAAAAAAATAACTCCGTGTATACGTATAAGAAAGAAGGCACTACTAAACACTACCACCAACCATGCGCGCGGGAAGTGGTGGGGGGGCCGTGGACCAAGCGAACCGATCTCTAAATGGCCGTATTGTTATCGAGTTAACTTCGTATTTGATTATGTGATTACTTGTGGCAGGTGTTCGAATTCCGATAATTCTATCGATGATTGATTGAATTTTATATTGTATTGTGTGCGCGTCTCTCGGACGGGTAGATAGGTGGATCCAGCGCGGTGCTGCGCTGCCCCGGAGCAGATCATCTCAGATACGTTAGGAATCCCGCGCCTATTGTATTCGGAGGTGTTAATGTTGTTGAAATCATTAATTTAAAATATTGTTGTTATGCTAATACGATGCTGAGAGGTTGTCATTTGGGATTTTTACATTTTTTTTTGTTGTTGTTGTTATTTATTTTCATTGTATTCCGCCGGTAATGGATGTAAGGGGAATGAATGGTGTTAAATCAAAAGAAGTCGAAAATACTGAATGATGAGTTAAAAAGTTTGTGCAATTTACATGCAAAATATAACAATGCGCAATCCTACTGACTGCCCCAGTATTTAAATAAAACCATTTCCAATTGTATATTGTAATAGTTATTTACATTAGAATGCGGTAGATATCGTTTACAAGACGAGAACTTTGAAGTGAAACTACCCTAACAGCCAGAAATATTACATAGATATTTTTAAAAATATATTTTATAAATATTTTTCGTGAAAGGTTTTTGAATATATTTTTCATATCTTTTTCTAAATATAGATAAAATATTCAATTAAAATATTTATCCCATATTTTAAAATTAATGTAAGCGCTATATTTTTTCTAAAATGTTGAGATTTTTTATGCAATCTATTTAATTTGTCAAAATGAACTAAAATGGTTCTTGGTTATTTAGAATGTATAACGTCGATAACGAAAAGTTGAAACATACATAGAGTTGTCTAAAAGGCAAGAACTTGTTTTTTTCACACTCACCATACAAGTTAATAATCAATAGTTCTGGCATCTTTTAAGGCATACTGAAGGTTTATCAAATTAATCACTATTTTTTAATTGAAGTGTTCTAAATAAAAAAACAAACGTATTTATTATCATTTTATTTGAATAAGTCAATAAAAATGAAAAATACTCATTTTTAAGTCTAGCCTTGGCTGGTGCCAGGTACAACCCTATGGCTTTATTCATATCTTCGGTAGTGACGCTCTCATGGCGTTTCCTTGTGGCCTCTAAAACAATGCCAATTGTATTAGATCATACCATGAATAAAACATCGTACAACATTATCAACACCTACTAATACATTTGCAGCATTTACAATAATTGGAGTGGTAGCTACATTCTAATACTTACGATACTTATTTTTACTTTATTTCATAATATTTGAAAACATTCTACGTACAAACAATAAATCAACACACCGTATTCTAACCTCTAATTGAGGTTATGACGCTTATCTACCGAGATGAATCCCTTAAGCAAATCAACTAGCAATTTATCTGGTGGATGCAATACATATATGATGCATAAAATACCTACAATTATATTATTAAACGATTTCTGTACATAGCGATATTAAGCATTCCAATTATCTTATAAATGCCATGACATGTTCAAAGTTTTGCTTACCTTGTAGTCACCACAAAAACTAAAACACCACCCCGCAACAATTAATTACATAGTTAACCGTAATCTGCCCTAATCGTATACTATTATAAACTATAACATGTAACGGACAAACGATTGAAAACGTTGATGATACGCACGTGCGCGTATGCATTCTATGTACCTAATCCATAGACGCATAAACAATACTAAATCATATAACACCGGCACCGTAATGAATAGAGGTGTTGTGTTGACGTTTGCAACTTACAAATATTACAAATAATATAATACAAAACGCAGATATATTAATAGAAAAGTTACAACGCTCAACTTAGATACTAATTAAATCATATTAGATATATATTATCTAATTTAATCTTTAAACTATCATTTTAAATAGGTACATATCTACTTTCTATGTATGCATATTTTACCCATTTTATATTATTCGTCCTACGCACCAAATGTACAAAAGCAAAAATTCATTTTTTTTTTTATATGAAATAAATATTTACAGAAATACAAAGCAAAATATTCTTGCAGAGTTATGAAAAATATATTGAGAAAACATTTGCAATAAAATATTATTTATGCTACATAACATATATTTTTTAAATATTTTCCTAATATATTTCTATAATATATTTTATGCATATTATATTAATATAACTAATATTCAAGAAAGATTTAATATTTTTTAAATATTTATAAAATATGAAATAAATATAGTTGGTCACTGGGGTAACGCACGATATTTGTATTAGTTTTTTTTTGGACGGGAAAAATATTTACAGAATCTGATTAAAGAAAAATACGACACTGTAAGAATCGATAGTCGGTAGATTTGGAATAGTACCATTGCGTTTTGAAAACTCACCATACTCTTAAGTCTGATACTGTGTTTACAGTTGAGGCGCTAAAAAACCTTTGCGTCAGTATACCGTATGTCTTTTGGACGATTAAAGCCAATTGAAAAACTGAAATTGATTGAATGATTGAAGCCAATGGAAGGTAATTTTCGAGATTCCAAATAAGAAAATAGAAAAAGTTGTAAGAGATTTTTTTAATTGAAGTCGTACAAATTGGAGCACTAGTCATTTTGCCATGAATCCTCAGACATCGATACCACACATATAGAAGATAAAATCTTACGACGGAATATAAATTCTTCCCTTACAAAATAGAAGATGATTATGACAGAAGATAATTTTAAACCTCGATATGCCTTATTTAAACAATTACGAATATGAGATCTAAAGCGGAATGTCGTATCGTAGGATACACCTAAATTATTTACAGTATCAGATGGTTCAATTGTAACACCTGCAATACTACATTGAAAATTACTTATAAACCTGACGATCGTTTTTATTTCCGAATACCATGGTTGCATGCCCTGAAGTGAACATTATGAAAGGTCTTATTTACGCATTACTCGACCGTATTCTATCTCACTTCAACTAGTTTGTTGATACTTAATAAAATATGGACGTATAGCTTAAGTAGCTACGACTTATGTTATATACTTCTATCCCGCTTGTCTATATGAATGCTTCCAATTTTTTGAAACTACGCTTGTCTTTACTTTACCGACCTGTTAATGACGTAACTACAAACATTCAAGACTTCCTCTGTATATATTTGAGACGTTATTGACAAGTTCAAAAACAAATCGCTAACCGGACAAAAATTTTAGCAAGCCGAGAAATACGTTCATAGGCACTCATTCAAAATCATTCTATATCAGCTGTAACCGTTTGAAATTCCTTCAACACACATTGTAAACAATACCTCTTAACAATCGTCTTTGATGAACAATAGGACCTTAATGGATATCACACTGTTTCTTAAAAATGCGCCCGTCTAAACTGAGTCACACTTCCCGTAGAAGTGGCCATTGTTTAATATAGGTACTAAACGTCAGCATATCATCCTCTATATACTATACGTTTAGAAGCAGCTTGCAAGCATTCTAAAGCAGTTTTGATACCTCCCATTAAATCCCCTTTTATCTTCTACCATGTGAAGCGCGCTGCAGTTTCTGTTTCAATAATGCGTAGCGTGACTTGCGAATTTGGCGACCAGGTGGCCACACCGCATATAGAAATTCTGACATTCTCAAAATTTCAAAAAAAAAAGATGATACATTAATTAACGGCAAAGTGACCTTCCAAATCGTACCAGATTACTTTTTTTTCAGGTATTTGATGCATATTTACTCAAGTTTAGGACGTAAACAACGCAATAGATCTACTCAGTCATTAGTGCCTCTAAAGTAACACCATAAATGTCACTGAAGTACAAGCGCTGTTGTCGTACTAAATCAAACCGCAAGCGATTCTGCAGCTCTTATCACGACTGGCGATCCAAACAGACGGTAAAAGGAGATAAGGAGGTTCTTCTGTACGGTAGCCGAACCACCCGGGGACTTGGAGCTCTGTCAAATAAATCCATCCCCTCGGCCACTTAAGGACGGTGTTATGCGATACTTTATTACCTAATTTAGATAATTTTTTGGACCTCCGTCAGAATGTTCGGTGTGGAATTTTTTGGATATTAACTATCTGGGTTATTCTTTAAAATACAATGATCCGTTTCGTTTAGGTATATAGTAACATGCGTTAAGAAACAAAATTGTGCGAGAAAACTAGTTGACGTAAATGATATTTATCATCTAAACAATATGGTTTTGTATCATATGCTTAATGAATTATTCCTTAAAGTGGATAAAATTATGATTGGTTAGTTTACTGGGCATAGGCACAAATAGTAAAAGTAAAATTCTTTTCAACCACATTTACCTAATAGTAGACGTATATGATCATAGTGAGTACACAAGGAAGTGTTTTGATGCCTTACGTTGTCCTGTCTAATTAATGCGAATTGATCAAATGTGCTATTCTGCGCGATTTTATCTCAAAAAGAATCAGTACTTCATGTACACAGTAGAATAAACAGATATGTGTTATGGTCAATCGAATCAACAGTATTTTCAGTTACACATTCAAATACATTAATACATATACAAGGGTTTCAGACCTCGTCCCACTATCTTTTTCTCGCGATCTATTTGCAACTAGACTAATGCGACAAAATTTAATAAAAAAAACCCACCTAAAGAAATTAGTGAAAATATTTTTAACTTCCGGAAACCTTCCATTAATCCCGCCAGTGGTAGCAATTTTCTTATTTTTAAAACGAATCAAATTTGTTTTCTTACCTCATTGACTTCTACAGATTATTTGAATACAATTTTCATTAAATTCTATCCTAACTTCAACCGTTTTTGAGATATTTACGATTTTCCCTAAAGCCAGAAATATTACACAGATCTTTTTTAAAAATAAATTTTATAAGAAATATTCGTGAGAGGTTTTTGAATATCTTTCATATTTTTTCTAATATAGATCAAAATACTTCAATTAAAATATTTATTCCATATTAAAATTAATGTAGCGCTATATTTTTCTAAATATTTAATAAATGCAGATTTTTTTTATACACTCTATTTAATTTGTCAAAATGAACTAAAATTGTTTTTGGTTATTAGAATGTATAACGCGATAACGGAAAAGTTGAAACATACATAGAGTTGTCCTAAAGGCAAGAACTTGTTTGTTCACACTCACCATACAAGTTAATAATCAATAATTCTGGCATCTCTTAAGGCATACTGAAGGTTTAATCAATTAAATCACTATCTTTTAATTGAAGTGTTTTTAAATAAAAAAAAAACGTATTTATTATCATTATATTATGAATAAGCCAATAAAAATGAAAATACTCATTTTTAAGTCTAGCCTTGGTGGTGCCAGGTACAACCCTATGGCTTTTTTCATATCTTCGGTAGTGGCGCTCTGATGGCGTTTTCCGTTGTGGCCTCTAAAACAATGCAATTGTATTAGATCATACCAATGAAAAAAACATCGTACAACATTATCAACACCTACAAATGACATTTGGAAAGCATTACAATAATTGGAGTGGTAGCTACATTCTAATACTTACGATACTTATTTTACTTTATTTCATAATATTGAAAACATTCTACGTACAAACAATAAAACAACACAACGTAATTCTAACCTCTATTTGAGGTTATGACGCTTAATCTACCCGAGATGAATCTCCTTAAAGCAAATCAACTAGCAATTAATCTGGTAGATGCAGTACATATAATGATGCATAAATTCCTACAATTATATATTAAACGATTTCTGTACAATACGATATTGAGCATTCCAGTTATCTTATAAATACATGAACATGTTGCAAGTTTTGCTTGACCTCGTTTGTCATCCAAAAATAAAAACACACCCCGCAACAAATAATTACAACAGTTAACCCTAATCTGCCCTAATCGTATACTATTATAAACTATATATAACATGTGATGGACAAACGAATGAAAACGTTGATGATACGCACGTGCGCGTATGCATTCTATGTACCTAATCCATAGAGCATAAACATACTAAATAATAAACACCGGCAACCGTAATGATAGAGGTGTTGTGTTGACGTCGCAATTACAAATATTACAAATAGATAATACAAAACGGAGATATATTAATAGAAAAGTTACAGCGCTCACATTAGATACTAATTAAATCATATTAGATATATATTAATCTTATTTAATTTTTAAAACTATCATTTAAATAGGTACATTCTACTTAATATGTAATGCATATTTTACCACAATTTAATATTATTCAATCTACGAACCAAATGTAAACAGCAAAAATTCAATCTTTTTTTTTAATATGAAATAAATGTTTACAGAAATACAAAGCAAATATTCTTGCAGAGTTATAAAAAATATATTGAGAAAACATTTGCGATAAAATATTATTAATGCTACATAATATATATTTTTAAAATGTTTTCTAATATATTTTCTATAACATATTTTGTGCATATTATTAATATAAATAACTATTAAGAAAGATGTATATTTTTAAATGATTTATAGAAAATATGAATAAATATAGGTTGGTCACTGGGGTAAAATCAAAGTAGCTATATTAAGATATTAGAGTGGATCATGCGTTTGCCCAATCCTGTAAATTGGACTTGTTGAATGAATAGCTCTGTAATTAAGAGGTGATACCATTTCTTCTTTGATCGAAATATACATGACAACTATAATATGCCATATCCACCTTGGGAAAACAATTTTCAAAACAAAATCAAACATATATCGTATCACCTGTATAATTCTAAATCCCATTGATCTCAACCATCAAGGCAAATAAAACATATATCTTCCTTATACACAATAACACCTCAATATAAAAATAAATTCTTCTGTTCAAGAATTGCATGGCCGTTAGTGTGTTAAAAAAACCTTTTTCATCTATATATATTTTTTTCCAACGAAAATCCGTCCCTTACACATTAGCGTCGAATATTTTACATTCAATCGTTATAGACGAAACTTTAATTTGCTGTCCTAACTTAATTAAACAGAAATATTTTACTTTTTTATTGCCCTGGAGAGTCTGCCGTTTGCGTCATTGTTTTTTATATGTACATTCATACACAAAGAGCCGTGAGAGGTATTTAACATTTTATGATACAGATTTCGGTGCAGTTTTATTGATGATTACTGCTGGGGCTTCCTATAATTCGATGTTTAAGAGTTCGGGTATAATTTGGCATTGACGCTATTAACTGCTGAGTGGTAAATACGGGGTTTACTGCATTTATTCCTCCAAGAGAACGATGGGAAATAATTGTTTTATAATGGCTTTTTTAATTAAAATCTAGAACCGTTCTTGGTTCGAAAAAATATTGACATAACTCTTCTTTAATTCATTTTCAGCTTTATAGTGGTTCGCCTTTCACCTTACTCTTTCAAAATAAAAGCATTAACCAAAGAAATATATTTAATGAATTAGAAACGTACATCCAGAAGAATAATCTGTTAACCTTGGCATCAGATGACTACATTTAAGCAAGCTATGATAAAATATGAACTTTTAATCTTTTGTTTTTTTTTATCGAAAAAGAAATCTTGAAGACTGAGAATTGACTAGTATGAAATGTTTAGTTATACACGTCCGTTCACAGAGTGTTAAGATATAATAAGAAGGCTAGAGCTCGAAGCGTAACATTATCACATGTTCAAATTTAACTACTGTTTTTTTTTCCGTTCTCTATTAAATTATTTATAATTTACCCTAACAGCAGAAATATTACATGATATTTAAAAAAATATTTTTATAATATTTTTCGTGGAGGTTTTTGAATATAGTTTTCATATTTTTCCTAAATTAGATAAATATTCAATAAAATATTTATCCATATTTTAAAATTAATGTAGCGCTATAGTTTTTCTAATTTGTAAAATATTTATATGAAAATTGAGATTTTTTATGCAATCTATTTAATTTGTCAAAATGATCTAAAATTGTTCTTGTTTATTTAGAATGTATAACGTCGATAACGAGAAGTTGAAACATACATAGAGTTGTCTAAAAGGCAAGAACTTGTTTTCTCACACTCACCATACAAGTTAATAATCAATAATTCAGGCATCTTTTAAGGCATACTGAAGGTTTATCAAATTAATCACTATTTTTTAATTGAAGTGTTCTAAATAAAAAAACACGTATTTATTATCATTTTTTTGAATAAGCCAATAAAAATGAAAAATACTCATTTTTAAGTCTAGCCTTGGCTGGTGTCAGGTACAACCCTATGGCTTTTTTCATATCTTCGGTAGTGGCGCTCTCATGGCGTTTCCTTGTGGCCTCTAAAACAATGCCAATTGTATTAGATCATACCATGAATAAAACATTGTACAACATTATGAACACCTACTAATACACTTGGAGCATTTACAATAATTAGAGTGGTAGCTACATTCTAATACTTACGATACTTATTTTTACTTTATTTCATAACATTTGAAAACATTCTACGTACAAACAACACAACGTATTCTAACCTCTATTTGAGGTTATGACGCTTATCTACCGCATTGAATCTCTTAAGCAAATCAACTAGCAATTTATCTGGTGATGCATAAAATTCCTACAATTATATTATTAAACGATTTCTATACATAGCGATATTGAGCATTCCAATTATCTTATAAATGCCATGACATGTTCAAAGTTTTGCTTACCTCGTAGTCAACCACAAACTAAAACACCCCCGCAACAATTAATTACAACAGTTATTAACGCCTATCTGCCCTAATCGTATACTAATATAAACTATAACATGTAACGCAACAAACGAATGAAAATTTTGATGATACGCACGTGCGCGTATGCATTCTATGTACCTAATCCATAGACGCATAAAACAATACTAAATCATATAACACCGGCACCGTAATGAATAGAGGTGTTGGTGTTGACGTTCGCAACTTACAAGATATCAAATAATATAATACAAAACGCAGATATATTAATAAGAAAGTTACAGCGCTCAACTTAGATACTAATTAAATTATATTAGATATATATTTATCTAATTTAATCTTTAAACTATCATTTTAAATAGGTACATACCTACTTAATCTGTATGCATATTTTACCCATTTATATTATTCGTCCTACGCACTAAATGTACAAAAGCAAAAATTCAAATCTTTTTTTTTTAAATATGAAATAAATATTTACAGAAATACAAAGCAAAATATTCTTGCAGAGTTATGAAAAATATATTGAGAAAACATTTGCAATAAATATTATTAATGCTACAAACATATAATATTTTTTAAATGTTTTCCTAATATATTTCTATAATATATTTTATGCATATTATATTAATATAACTAATATTCAAGAAAGATTTAATATTTTTTAAATATTTATAAAATATGAAATAAATACAGTTGGTCACTGGAGTATTTATGTTTATTAACAATAATAATAATTGTTGCTGTTGTTGTAGTAAATAAATAAATATTCTCCCTTATGTTGTATCATTTACGTGATTAATAGCCTGGCTGGTAGTCGAGTGGCTTGCACGCTTGGCTATGAGTCCGGGGTTCAAATCTCGCTCTGGTGAATTACGATAATCGGTTTTTTTCCGGGGTCGTATTGATTTTTGAAAACGAGTAATGATTTCAAGAATTTGTTGGCTTATTAGAGCAACTTTTAACTGTTAATGATAACACTAACTGTGAAATAGGCAATCAAAAGGTACATTACATAAAAGGATTATTTGGTTTTTGTAGGAATAACTCTGTAATTGAAATAGACCTGGACCTGACTTGCAAAATCATTTGAACGACTTCCTGACATTTTCATAAAATTATTTATAGGTAGATTGCTAGAATAAGCTGTTCATATAATAAATACAACCATTCATACAGCAATAAAGACAAACACTAATAGTACTTAAAAGTAGAATATCTGTTCAAACATGGAAATACTATATTTTCAAAGTATATTGGCTAAGGATTTAACTATTTTTACGCACACAGTGGTTACCAGAAGTATATGGAGACAAAATTTTTAGGTGGCGGCAGAACAATATGTTGTAAGCCCGAATAATTCCAGAAGCAAATAATGATCTAGTAAATATAAGGCACTTGCAAGTCAAATTACTAAATATTCAAGAAAAAAGCATTATTACACAAAGATATGGAACTTCACGTAAAAGTTGTAACAAACTTGTTTTTAATAAACACAAAAAAAAATTACCTTATTTTTTTACAGTGTAGGAAGAAATCCATTTGTTAAATTTGAAAAAATAAGTGTGGAAAGAAATATACGATAATTGTACAAAATTATTCAAATTTAATTCTCTCGTTACCAAAGACATGACAAAATACAAGAGACAAGAATCGATACAAACAAACGATGCCATATTACCAGAATCAGTAGGTGTATACATACAAAGTAATTGTCTTCGATTGGTCCAGTAGAGTGACTCTTAACGAGTAGGGCAATATACTTTTATTACCAATAGCCCAGACGATAAAAGGACAACCACAGATAAATCCTTTATTTGGTTTAATTGCCTATTGGGGTACTGTAATGTCGTCTGTTTACAAAGAGCGGAGTGGTGCTAATTGTTTTAATGACATCTGTTCGTTCTGGAAGCGATTATGGGGGCGTCAAGTGCGCATATACAGGGTGGTGTTTGGGCAGAAGATTCATATCGTTTCGAATGTATGCCAGCAGCACTTACTTTATTTTATTGTATTTTTGGATATTTTGTTAAATATGCATATGCTACCAAAAGCAACTTTTCTTCATTTTTTTTTCATCATTCAAGATAATATTCTAAATCTATGATTATTCATTTCAAGAAACTATTTACATTCATTGTGTAATTGTATAGTGCCAATAAATTGATACTATTATCAAATTATCCCTGTACTTTAGTGGTTGATTCAAAGAAAACTAGGTTGGTTAATTTCTATCAGAATTAATTTGGCATAAATAACACTTTGTGAATTGTTCTTGCTTTAATATCTATCTATCCCACTAGAAAAAAGAAATAAATGGTATTAAAATTGGTCATTTGTACAATGCTTACGAAACAAGTTAGACGGAATTGAACTTTTTTTAGATAATAATCATATTGATATTATGTGTATTAGTGAGCATTGGTGTACAACAGCTGAATTAAACTCACTGCGTATACCTAACTATATAACCGCTAGAAGCTTTTGCAGGTCCTTTTACAATCATGGTGCCGTGACGATATTACTTAGATCTAACATTTCTTTTACTGTAATTGATTCTATATGTAGCCAATCTATAGAAAAGGTTTTTGAAGTAACTGGTATTATAATCAAAAATAATAATGTTAAGATATTAATACTCTGCTTGTATAGATCACCTGATACAAATTTTGATAACTTTTTGATACGTTTCGAACAGTGCCTTGTCAAAATATGTGACAATGTTGGGTCTACGATTATTATTTGTGGTGACCTTAATATAAATAGTTTACTTAGAAGTAGAGAACTAGATAGCTTAAATGATCTTCTATCATCATATAATTTAAGCAATATTGTTATTGATGCTACTCGTATTACTGCTACTACTAGAACAAGCATAGATTATATTATAACCAATGATGCAAATGTATCATGTATAGTAACGGATGATGGACTATCTGATCATTGTTCGCAAATTGTTACTGTAAATTTTACAAATGTATTTTTAGATAAGTTTATAGCAATTAGACATTATTCACAAATGAATTACAACCAATTTTTAAATTATCTACAAAATGAAAACTGGCTGAATGTGTATAACACCATTGATATTCATAGGGCTACATATACTTTTGTGCAGACGTTGAAATATTACCATGATATGTCATTTCCACTCAAATACAACAGAATTCAGAATAATTCAAATAAGAGCTGGTTAACTTGAGGGATTAAGGAATCTTCGGAAACCTTAAAATATTTATATCAACTTTGGAAAGCTGGTCAGATTGACGTGCAATATTATAAACGCTATAAGAGCATCTATCGTGAAACAATACAACTTTCAAAGAAAATACAAAATATTCGCCAATTAACTTGTTCTCCAAGTAAAGTAACCGCCTGGAACATAATAAACAATAGTGTAGGTAGGTCAGCCACTTATAAGGCTCCTGACTCAATAAATATAGATGGAGTAAATATTAATGACCTTCTTGATATTTGTAATGCTTTCAACGAATATTTTGCTACTGTTGCTAAGTCTGATACTGGAAATTCTTCAATTCAGTTACCATCTGCAAACTGTCTGCAACTTTAATAGACTTGTCCAAAGCTTTCGACAGAATTGATTTCAATGTACTTGAATATTTAGGAATAAGAGGAAATTGTAAGAGTTGGCTGCTATCATATGTTACACACCGACAACAAGTGGTATGCATAAACAGAACAATATCAAAAATGATCCCGCTCCAAACTGGTATTCCGCAAGGCTCTATTTTGGATCCACTATTGTTCATTATTTACATTAACGATATTACAACTACAGTCCAGGATAGTAAATGCATATTATACGCTGATGACATTAGCATTGTAAGTAGCAAAAAAAAATATCGACGAATTAAATCGATCTTGTAGTAAACAAATGGATGCTTTGTCCACCTGGTTTAAAGACAATAATCTCCTTATTAATGTAAATAAAACAAAAACAATCCGGTTTACCTCTCAAACCGTTAATGTAAAGGAAAGTGTACTAGTGCGGCTCAATGGTAAAACCATTGAACAAACATCTTCGGCTAAATTATTGGGTGTAACGTTAGATCAAACGTTAAATTGGAAAGCACATATACAGCTACTTACCAAAAGTATTGTCAGTCTCTGCTATGCGCTAAAACGTTTACATACACTAACGAACATTGAAACTTGTATAATATTTTACTACGGTCAGTTTCTACCTAAAGCAACATACGGCATAATCTGTTGGGGTTGTTCAACGTCTGCACAAAGGATATTTTTATTACAGAAAAGAGCCATTAGAAATATGTGTGGAATGCGCTATTATGATTCATGTAAAGAAATTTCAAACGGAGAGAGTTACTTACAATTCCGTCAATTTACATCTTCAAATGTAAAGGAACATATAGGACAGTTTACTGCACATAGAGATAATCATAGCTACCATACAAGGCACAATACAGATTTGCAAATTCCACGGCATAGACTAGCTCAGTACGAAACAGATCCCATGTACAAACGCACTATATTTTACAACCACCTCCCAAACGAAATTAAAAGTGTTAATATCATTAACGCATTTAAACGCAAATTAAAGACATTTCTTAACTCTACTACTACTCAATATCTGAATATATAAATGACACTATGAATTAGTTGGATGATTGATTTCATATTTAAAAGTTGGTATTTGCTTCACCTACTTCAATTTATTTCTTTTTTTCTCATATTTTTTCATTTCTCATTTTGAATTCATTAATTTATTTTATATATTATAATTAGGTATTTCTAATCATTATTTTTTGCTGTTAAATTATTATATTGTATTTATCATTATTTTCGTTACGGTTAATGGTGTAATATTTTTGTTGACATATCCTATATCTTTATAAAAGATCTGCAGGACAAATAAAGATTATTATTATTATTATGATTATTATTATTGCTAGTGTTTGCTGGATTTCAATTTATTGAACTCCACAAACGAAAACTAGTATTTCTTTTCCAAAAACTACAAGATTTATATGTATTTATAATTATCCAAAATATCTTATCAATAAAATATTCAAACAAATTACATAAAATTACTATAAAGGTTACTATTATTATTATAGGAAAGTGGCACTTTACATCTTGAATGCTGTTTATTAAAACGATCAATTTGTACCTAACTATTTCGCACTAACTAGTAGGGCAATAAGATCGTAATATTGGCTACTCGATATGCAACAGTAGGCATCGGTTATTTAGAGATTCACGCGGTGCGCATTGATATTAATAATGCGCGCTTGCATGGAGAGAGATGGGCACGTTATATTTCGCAATAAAATCGATCCACTACTTCGAATCTTGAGTTGAAAAATCCTTGTGGGTGTCTCAGATTAATATGGCGGTAACACGTGTTCCTACATTTATTTACACAAGGTTCTGGGTAATGTTTAATTTATTATAATGTTGCTTTTAATAAATGTTCTTCGCTTGCCGACGCAACAGTCGGCGCTATCGGCCCAGTACAGAAAGAGTTGTAAGAATGGCAGGGGGTCACTTGCCTGATGATCGTCGTAGTTCTGGTTTCGGAAATCGATACTTCATTTTCCCATGCGGTTAAACAAAAAAAAAGAGAAGAGAATTGATCGATAACGAGACATAAACGCTCCTAAGTGAATGTACACAATCAGTTACTTCGTGAACAGCCGTATATATTACGGGATATATTACCCCGACCGAGTTAATTTTAAAAGTAGTTAAGGTCAGACGGTAATTTCCATCCACACGAACTAAACTACTACTTGTTCCCCACATTTTAGGAGCGTGCAAGTAGTGTAATAAGTAATAATAAGTAAATATAATCAATCATAGTCATAGTTTCTGGTTGCGGTGTGCGAACCGGGTCAGCTAGACTCCTATTCCGTTGTTCACATAAGACGAAGCGGCCGGCGAGACCTCTAGCGGTGGCGCGGTAAAGTAATACCCGTACAAAGGTCACGCTCACTCAATCATACTTATTGCCGCGCCATTTGTGAGTGTATATCGGGAAATAGGGGTCCCACGTCGTACACACAGGAGTAGACTAGAGATTCTCGGTTTTTCTTCTTCGTCTGGTAGTAGTAAAAGTTGTTTAATGACTGCTATTATATACAGGGTGATTCACGGAATAGGAAATTAAAGTTTTTAACTTTGCAATGATATCTCGATTTTGAAACTTTGAGGTTAAGCACAGTTGGCTATGATCTCTTTAGAAAAAAACAATTTCATCTATGTCACACTTCCGATTAAACGGAAAGTCATGGTTAACTTAAATAGAAACCTATATTTTTTAGTGAATTTTTAGATTCTACTAGGAATTCTAAAGCCAATTTTGTAAAGCACTTACTTACCTATCGGTTACCGTTTCCGAGTTATTTTGGTTTTCGTCAAAAAAAGCTCAAAAAATGCGCATAACGGCTATACAGGGTCGCTAAAAAGTATGGATACAGTTAAATATTATGAAAACTATTCAACAAAACTTGTTGAAATTTGGTACATGGTTAAAAGTATTTAAATTCTATCGTCTAAGATGCTCTTCAATTGCTTCTTGCATCTTCATTTGTTCTGGAGATACAAGGCTAACTTGATTTTTTTTTAAATGGCACGAAGGGTCAAATTTAATATTTTTGAAAAGAGAATTTTTTTCTGCGTTCTGTGATGTAACACATCCATATCTTATTTTAATCGAAACTTTAAAAAAAAATTCGAACTAGTAAAATTTTGAAAAATGAAAAATTTTGTTAGTCTTGGAAATGTTGTCTTTTATCTATCGTTACTTCTTTGCTGCGTGAAGTTTGAGCAAAAAATAAATAATAATGATTAATAATAATTGTAAAAATAACACATTTAACTGAAATAGAACAGATTTTAATAAAAAGAAGCTCAAACAAGAAATTACATAATTTTTATGTTACAAACGATGTGCGAAATGATTTCCATTTACCTCCTGGCAATAATGAACACGTTGAGCAAAATTTTGCAAAGAATCAATCAAAATATTTGGAGAAATACTGGCAATTTCGTTTCTTATACGTTCTTGTAGGTCTTAGATTTGTAATGGTCTGTTGACATACACTCGATTTTTTACATGACCCCACAGAAAAAAATCAAGTAGGGTCAGATCAGGAGACCTAGCTGGCCATTCAATAGCCCCCCTTCGCCCTATCCATCTACCGGGAATTGGTATGTATATATGAAACAATATGTTGTTGTAAAAGTTGCAAATATCTTTCAGACGTTAAATTGCCGTTAATGAAAAAGGACCTACGATATTCCAACCAATAATGCCACACCAACATTAATTTTCTGTCGATGCTGCGTATGAACCTGCTCCATCCAATGCGAATTTCTGTCAGACCAATATCGACAGTTATGGCGGTTAACATATCCATTTAGACAAAAAGTTGACTCATCAGAGAAGAGGACTCGATTGAGAAAGTTACCATCCTGATGTATTCTGTGCATCATAGTTTCGCAAAATTCGGTTCTGCGGTCAAAATCGTCGTCACTTAATTCTTGTAGCAAGTGAATTTTATAAGGATGATCTTTTTCGCGTTTCATTATTTTTTGTATGGATCCTCTACTCATGTTGTGGTTTAACGCCAACTGTTGTACTGAATTTTTTGGATTTTCTACCACATCCAACATAACACTCAAAGAATTTTCTTCGTTGGTAATAATTCGAGGTCGCCCAGGTCTTGCACGGTCTTTAACGCTACCAGTTTCTTGAAATCTCTGTAAGGTTTTTGAAACCGTCGTCCTGGAGATCGGTTCCCGGTTTGGATGAATTTCATTAAAAAGAGTCACTACTTGAGCACAACTTCGTTTTCTGTCGCCATAACCAACCATTATGAGAATTTCTATACGCTCAGTTTCGCTTAAATGTACCATTGTTAAACAAATTATCGCACACAAGTTTAATTTTTGGCGAGTATGCAAGTGACACATCGTCAATAACAGCATTTTCAAAGCTAACTTACTTTTATTTTTCCAGAATTAAATTTTTGAATTTAATTTTTTTTTGCCTTTTAATAAAAATAAAGGTGGGCATGTGTTACATTACTGAATTCAGAAAAAAATGCTCTTTTTAAAAATATCAAATTTGACCACTCGTGCCATTTAAAAAAATCAAGTTAGCCTTGTATTTTCAAAATAAATGATGGTAGAAAATTGAAAGAAATCTCAGATGATAGAATTTAAACACTTCTAACGGTATGCCAAATTTCAACGAGCTCTGTTGAACCGTTTTGAAAATATTTAACTGTATCCTTACTTTTTACCGATCCTGTATAGTAAAAGATAGAGAGATTTTATATTGACTGCGGAGGGTATGAGTCCTCTACTATTTAAGCAGGGAGTAAAAAGTAAAAACATTATACAAGGTGTTCCATAATCTAGGGTTGACTTGGGGCAACTTCTTAGTACAATTTTTTTTTTCAAATGGAACACCCTGTATATTTTTTCCACTATGTGATGTAGAATTAAATCCTCCTAAATCGAAAAGCTATAGGTGTTCTTATGCCTATCTCTGTTGGTTCTTTTAGAATTAATGATTTTCAGAAAACGTAGCTCTTAATTAGTATTTAATTAATAGTAGGCACCATTAAAGAACCATTAATAATGAAAATTCGACTATAATAGGGAAACTAGCAAAGACAAGTTTGACAAGTTTGGGAGTACTACCCCGTCGGACGGGCAGTAAGTTACCAAAAAAGGGCTGCAGTTCGAGAATTGACTAATAGATGACGCGACTAGTACCGCTACGGAGAAAATAATTCTCAATATTACGAATAAATATCCTAGTTGAAAAATGATACGTAACTTAACAGGGCTTAGCGAACATCAGTAAACACCAGGGATGAATTATCTATTAATTCTTGAAGTGATATTTTACAGCGCTTGAATAATAATTTTCCTTATATCACCTTCAAAAATTAAAATATTAAGTTATACAGAGTGTATCAGATATAGAGGTAAATATAATAATATGTAGCAGCTGTAATCATATACAATCAAAAAGTCTTAATGCACAGGGGGTCTATCTGTAAGCATTAACGAGAAAAAAAATATTTTGTAAATGCCGTGGGCTAGAGCCGCACCTGTGCCCAACCTAAATGCTGTCCCGAGTATACCCCCACATACCACTATCATTCAGCCATTACCGCTGCTAGTTTTGTGTGGATCGCCGCTTGGAGTGCAAGCCCCTTCGAAGATTTTACTTAAATTCTTCCCGTCTCGAAAAAACCGATCCTTTTCAGGACCATCATGATTTCATATAAAGAAAATCGAAGCTTGCTGCATCGGCAAAAACGCGGGAATGTATAGATTCATTTTCGCGCGACATCATAGTAAAAAGGCGTGTTTGCAAATTTTTCTGTATCTACATTTATTTCTGTGTAATTCGATTCAATTCATTTTGCGTTATATGATTAAATAAATCAGATTCATGTGGTATCGTTTATTAACAACTAACTCTCGATTCGACAAAGCAAAAGAAAAATATTTACGTTTTTTGTAACTACTGAAGTCGCATATCCGGTGAAACTCGAACGTCTTAACAGGATATTAAAAATAATACTTTGTAGACTTACGTAGAATGCTCTTAACAAAAAAGAAATGTTTATTTTATAAAAAGAAGAAATTTAAAATGCCTCAGTTTTACTATTTTTACAAGGGCCTTTATTTATTCAGAATGACGTTAAATGAACTTACGGCATACCATTAAGAATAATACTAAATGAGTGCAATGTATTTATACATAATACCACGTTTAGCGGGTGCTTAACATGACGTTTCCTTGCATCAGGCCCGGACTAAAGAATTTTTAGCTTTAAATTTTACTTTTTTTTATTCTTTAATGATGAAATCCGGTTTCGGTGGGTTTGTGCTTTATATGTCGTGTAGTTAACACCCAAGCAAAATTTACTTTTTTATTTGATACACCCTGTAGTTTCCTTCAGAGACAATTACAACATTTATAGCGATAACATCCTTACGACATCCCTTATATTGCATATTTTTAAAATTAATAATTTAAGAACGAAATAATTTACTGGGCACACAAAAACTATTTCGCAAGTTTCCGTTTTCAATCATAAAACCGACAAAAAACAAGTAGTCAGTTACAAATTACAATGCGCGACGTATATAATTAAGACGAGGGGTTATTCCAAGTATTCGCAATAAATAAAAGTTAATTTATACTTCCTGCAATTCGCTACGAAGTCCACCACTCGAACACATACACTTTGAATAGCGCTAAAACACACATAGACACAAAAGAAGGTTTTAAAAATCCCTTTTGCGGTTTTTACCTCCCTCTGTTCTACTACATAGATCAAAGAACTGCAACCAGAAATTATTAAACAGACCATTTTTCGTAACGGGTGCCCGGGCCCTGTCATTAGCGACTGTTTAATGTTTTGGCAGGACATTAAAGGTTCCTTTCTCTATTCTTTTGTTACTTTTCGGCACAGAAAGGTTCTGGCAACAGTGTTAAACCCGCACATAACCAGTAGTTAAAGTAATCAAAACTCAAGGATCCATTAAATGTATCTCACCAAATATTAGTAGATGTTATATAGACCAGGTGAATTTGTGGCGTAACAAACAGAGCTGAGAGGATATTGTTTTGTCTAGGTATAGGATTTAATTCGAGGTTTGGTTGGCTTAAAGTATATATATTTCATTAGTATCGGTTGGAGACTTGATCCTAATGATTCGTTGTAAAGGTTTAGATAAAAAAAATGAGAAGAGGTATTTTGTGGCTTAGAGAAAAGTTGATTGTTGTGTAATATATACGTTTTAATTTTCAGTAACTAAATGTATGTCGTGGACAAATGAAATTGTCTTTGTTGGTATGCCCAAGTTTTTTTTTAAGTGGTTGAATTCTAGGACTACATCAAGTGTTGGGCAAGATAGGAGAAGTGAATAAATTTCTCAGGGGAGCAGTGTTAACTAGTCATTTACTGAGAGCCGACAGCACACGAGTATGTCTAATCGCTGTAGAAGTTTATTCACTTCCCCTAACTTGCCCAACGCTGGACTACATTAGTTATTGTCATTGAAAGTATTTCCGGAAAGCGTTTCTTATAATTTGCAATAGAAAAACCAAATTTTTAAATAAAAGCTGAGATACAAATTTCTATTATTCGGCACAGCCAATAAGTTTCACCGGAAATGGCTTACGGATTTCCGATTCTTAAATGAAAAATTGTGGGCAAGATATATGCGATTTTCGTGTACTAGTAATGTCAAAAAACTCGGAAAAATCCAAGGAGAAGACTACTGCAGCATTCTTACACCACAATCAAAACTAAAATCACCAATGTCTATCCCCAAAGGTGTCATTCTTCTCATTATGATTTCTAATCACACTCCATTCTTCTCCAGATTATGAAAGTCAAACGCCTTCAAACAACAATATTTTTTGGTTTTATGTGGATTTGCTAAGATTAGGTCAAGATGTCGGCAGATTGTTTTTGTGACTAAATGACAGGGTGATCACCCAAGAAAGGATTGATTTTACCGCTTTCAAAATGATTTTTTAATGAAAGACCTGTATATGTATTGTAACTAGAAGTTACGTAGAATTACACTTTTCATCAATCAATATTGGGGTTCCTTATACCGATTTTTACTGGTTTCTATAATAATTCTGGAAAACCAAAATTTTAATGTGATTAATAAAAAAAATGCCATCCAAGTACCAAATTAAAAACTAATACAAAAGTTGTGATTTATGAAGCCAAAGTACACTAACAAATAAGAAAAGAGATTGCATTAAATGAAAAGTTTGATAACTTTTGGTTTTTATCCGGAAAGGTGTTTATTTTAATTGAAAGTAACGTGGTGTTTTGCCGGAAAACTATTTTCTTCTTAAGTACATGCTTTTCGATGAAAAGTAACCGTAATTAAATGGAATGAACCTTAGTTTTGATTAATATTCTATGTCTGTAGAACTTCTGTTTAAGTAAGACAATACACATTCCACATTATATTGTTATTATTATATACATATTTAACAACATATTTCAGTTTCTTTTAAGTATTATTGGATTATAAGCAGTATTTTAAATAAAAAAGCCGGACGTTTTGGTTTATTTGCGTGGACACGCATGTATACATTGATTTAAAACTTTTACCTTTTAACGGAAAATGCAAGCACCTGTATTCAAGCTTTTTTACGCGGAAGTATTTTAGTTTTATTCCTGTTCCTATGTGCTTATGCACTTATGTCTCTAATACACAAACAATAATGAACAAAATGAATATTTTTCGTGCGAGGTTAAAGAAATTTCAGAGATAATTGGAATCTTTTCAGTTAATGCTGATTTACTTATAAGTTATAAGCCAAGGAACTTTACAGTAGTATACCGGGTGTCCACACTTAAGTGTGCACTATTAATAAACTTTGTTATCTTTCGAGATACAGAATCGGTCAAATGGACAAAGTATTACTATTTTTTATGGCGGTTACAATTATTAAAACAGAAAAACAATTGAGCGTCGCGTTCTCTAGATATTCGTCCAAAATAATTTTTTTTTAATGGAACGCCCTGTATATTTTTTTGCAATTTAAAAAAGAATCGCAAATTGAACAAAAAAATCTTAGTACGCTATTATAAAAAAATGTCAAATAAAGTGGTTACTGAGAAATCTTTAACTTTGTTTCGTTTTCATGAAATCGATATACCTATGGAAAATTAAAGCATCACATTGTTTAGTAGCTGTCAAATTATTTATATTTGTTGTTGTTAAAGTTACCGTGCGGAAAAAGTACTGTTTTTACAATTTTTTCAACCGTAACAATGGCATTTACTCATTTGAAAAAGTGTGATATGTTGGAGTTGTACTTGCTGTTAAACAAAAATTCAAATGGAAGGAGATGTCTTTGAATATTTAATTTGAGTAATTTTCTTGATTATTTTCGTATTTATTATTATTTGTTTATTAAATTAAAAGCTTTAATGAATGTGACGCTTTAATTTTCCGTAGGTATATCGATTTCATGAAAACAAAACAAAGTTAAAGATTCCTCAGTAACTACTTTATTTGACATTTTTTTATAATAGCGTACTAAGACTTTTTTGTTCAATTTGCGATTCTTTTTTAAATTGCAAAAAAATATACAGGGCGTTCCATTAAAAAAAAAATATTTTGGACGAATATCTAGAGAACGCGACGCTCAATTGTTTTTCTGTTTTAACAATTGTAACCGCCATAAAAAATAGTACTACTTTGTCCATTTGACCGATTCTGTACCTCCAAAGATAACAAAGTTATTAATAGTGCACACTTAAGTGTGGACACCCGGTATAGTGTTTGAAGGTTTTAAAACTGTTATACACGGGAAAAACGATCTTGTTGTTTTCACCCATTTTTCATGCATTTGGTTGCAGTTATTAAATTATTACTTGATTTAGGAATATTAAAAATATTAGATTTATATAAAGCTTATGATATAATATATTAAATAAAAAATAAAATATAATATATTAAATTGACACATAAGACATATGTAAAATAAGAATTAAATTATAAGGAATTATAATTAAATACACACATAAATGTATTTTAAATAAATAAAAGTTATTGCTAGATCGATTTCGTATTTGATATAACTCTTAATATCAATTGTTTCAGAATTAAAAATTTATTTAATTTAGCCTTAAGCCAATCTGATGGTAATTTTTACAATAATGGAACGTTAATTTGGATAAAAATTTGTAACAAAAAAAATTGCATTTGATCTAAATATACATTTTATTTTTGTCCCATATTTAAATATAGAATATGTTTAATTTTAATATATTTATATTGAATATTTAATCTAATATATTTATACTGAAATTCACCAAAAGATTTCCTCAGTGCGTAAACCACAAATTATCCGTTTAATATCCGAGATTTCTTTAACATGTCCGAACATCAATCATTCCTGACGGGCAGCGAAAAGTCAGCAGATCTTACCAAATATAAGAAAATCCCATTTACCACACGTCTCATTGTCAGTCGCTAATATCTTAAGAGAGCCACGAAGCCGGGCCAACATTTAAAGGTGTCATTACCCAGTCCCTTTGACATAATACCTGTGTGTCCTTTTTCTTTGCAGCATTTGCGGTACTTCTGGACTGGGCTTTTTAATTAAAAACATTTCTATTGTTATGTGACAAGGGGTGGACATTTACTTCGGGGGCTCGAAGCTTTCTCAGTCGTCACGCTCATCTTCGAATAGTCTCGGCTTTTTGACATATTTCGGTAGCGCGAACCCCGTCTGCTGTTGAGGAAGCCTTCGGTTTTACATAAAAATATGATGGTATGTCCGTCAGGTAGCCTGAACGCCGGTATAGGAAGTTATGCATCAGTCTGTTATTGTGGTGTAAATTTTGGGAATTAAAGATGTTTTGCTATGTGAACATGAATGATATTAGGGTTTATAAAATACTAGCTTAGAAATCTCTTTGATGATGATTTGTTCGTAGCCGTTAATGCTATTTATATGGTTTTTTCTTTTTCTCGTGAGGGTAGCGGCTGGTTTCTATATGATGAATCAAATTTTTCAAACAATTAAACTCTTCATTTTTTACGTTTCGACAAACTTTATTTACTATTGTCTTCTTCAGAAAAAAATGCATATTATAATTTAACTTTTTTTTTTATATCTAAAATTAATAATCAATATAGTCATTACTTATAAAATTATGTGTGAGTTTTTTTTACTTACATTTAGGGACATTCACAACAACATTTTAAAAGCTTATTTAAAAATTACATTTTTTTAAAATTACTGGAAACGTAGTCAATTTACAAAGTACTGTTAACTTGACATTTTAAATTCAAACTGCCGAAGATCACATTTAAAATAGCGGGAAAGGCGAGCTTAGCGATGGGCTGTTTTTTTAAATTGTTATACTAAAACTTGTTGTTTATTTATCTCTTTACCTACATATATTAACGGCGAAAAGTATGTTTAAATGATTGGTGCATAAATTTTTGATAAACTTTCTATTTTTATTTTATCGTTTACTGCGTTTTTATGTTTGTTTATTTGGATCATTTCTAAAATGCATCGCGCTTTATAATTTTTTTCTTTATTTAAAATACTTGTATTATTGAAATTGAATGTATGACCTATGTTAATTGTATGTTTTTTTAGAGCAGTGAGATTATTCTGATATTTATGACCTTTAATTCTATTATAAAATTGTTGTGATGTTTGTCCTATGTACACACCATTGCAATTGTTACAGGGGATTTTATAAACTACGTGACTTTGGTTTTGTAATGAAATACTGTCTTTTAATTTTGAGAAACCAAATTTCAAATTATTGTGGTTTTTATGTGCAAGTTTTATATTATGTGGGTAAAGTATTTTATTAAGTTTTTCGGACAATTGAGGAACGTATGGGATGCTAAGATATTTGAAGGTATTTGGGTTTGTGTTTTTTGTGTTATTGAATGTGAAATTGTTTTGAATTAACGTTAAGGAATAGTTATTTTTTTGTAAATTGATTTTTACTGTGTTTAAAATTTCTGTTCTATATTTTGGACTGGTTAATGTAATGGCTCTATTGATTAAGGCAGACATGACATTTCTTTTATAACTAAAGGGTTGGGCAGAGTGAAAATTTAAATAACGACCAGAAAATGTTGGTTTGTGATATAATTTTGTCAAAATTTTATTATTTTCTCGACTCAAGGTAAGATCTAAATAGTTTAACATTTGATTTTTTTCTATTTCAAGGGTGAATTGTAATTTCGGATGAAAATCGTTGAAAGACTGATGAAATTTTGTGATTTTGTCTTCCGGAATACACACTAAACAATCGTCCACATACCTTTTATAAAATGTTGGTTTAACTTCTAAATTGTTAATTACCTGTCTTTCGAGATCTTCAAGTACTAATTAAGCTATTGTGCTTGATATGGGTGAGCCCATTGCGCAGCCATATATTTGTTTGTAAAATTATTTTGAAATACAGTAAATAAAGTTTGTCGAAACGTAAAAAATGAAGAGTTTAATTGTTTGAAAAATTTGATTCATCATATAGAAACCAGCCGCTACCCTTACGAAAAAAAGAAAAAACCATATAGAAATCTCTTTATACCTGATTAACAATATCTAATAATAGGTTTATTAGTCAACAATAATTATAATTGCTTTTTACAGGATAATATTAGAATTAAAAGGAATCAAAACTTAAAATAAATATGTGTGCCTAAAAGAAATACAAAAAAAGAATAGGCATACAGTTATAAACAAAATAGTGAACTTAAAACTGAAAATATAGGAATAGTTAATTAACCCTGGAAAAGATGCAAGAAAAATTAGTTGAATATTCTATATTAAGCCTTTGAACCGATAATCTCTTAATGGATACAATACTTGTGCTAAAAGTATCTATATCAAAACAAAACGCAAGAAGACTACGATACATTGACAATACTATGCTCCCAGAAAAGGTTTCAACCCACGTGACTTTGTTTTAAGTATGCAACCAATCTTGCAATATTGTACTAACTAACAAATAATTCAGTGATTTCAAGAAAATTTTAATTGACATACTTAACCGTTGCTAAGAGTTTGAAAATGACATTATTCTGACTGCAATTTCGACAGAAAAATGCAAAAATCAGCATATAAAGATTGCAATCTTTGCATATTCGCCGTCCTGTCGGCCATTCCAGATATAATATCGTTGTATTGCTCGAATCTACACGCTCCTCTCTGGCCTTATCGGTAGAGCACTCGTCCGGTAAGCGAGAGAGTGTAGGTTCGAATTTTGCGTGAGGAGAATCTAAAGTAGTAATATCCGGAGAACCTGGAGGCAATACATCCCCACAGGATTGCCTGTGTGTGACCATCCCCATCCTCCTAAATAGAGCATCGTGTGCTGAAAAGACCCCATGTGTACGAAAATATCGTGTCTTTAAAAAAATTACTCTAAACACTTTCAATCAAATCACTGTACTGCCACACCAATGAACAATATTCAAGTTTAGCTTTCATAAAGCTGTTGTAAAAGCTAACAAGAGGCCCAATGATAAGCAAATTCCTAATATTACGAGTTAGAAACCCCAACAGTTTAAAACATCTCCCAATGATGTCGCAAATTTGTTCGCTGAAATTTAGGTGAGGATCAGATATAACTCCCAAATTCTTAACTTATTGACACCGATCAAAAACAGTATCGTTAATGTTATAATTATATTCAAGAACTGTATTGTCCCTAGTAAAAGACATCGTTTTACATTTGTTGATATTCAGACGAAGGTTATTTGACTGATTCCAATCTCATAATGATCTCAAATCCGCCTTCAGATAACCCCAATCATTTGGGGATTCAACTGTCCAATAAATTTTTAAATCGTCTACACACAATACATACATTTTGAAGAAAAAGAGCTAGTGATATCATTAATTACCGTTAAAAACTGTAAGGGGCCGAAGACAGGTTCCTGTGGTACTCCCGAAGCACTAGCATATCTACAAGATTTGACGCCACAATACTCCACGAGTTATCTCTCCACGTAAGATACGAATTTAAGAGCTCGATAATCTCATAATGATCTCAAATCCGCCTTCAGATGACCCCAATCATTTGGGGATTCAACTGTCGAATAAATTTTTAAATCATCTACATACAACAAACATTTTGAAGAAAAAGAGCTAGTGATATCATTGATTACCGTTAAAAACTGTAAGGGGCCGAAGACAGGTTCCTGTGGTACTCCCGTAGCGCTAGCATATCTACAAGATTTGACGCCACAATACTCCACATAGTTATCTCTGCGCATGAGATACGAATTTAAGAGCTCGATGATATTATTTGGACAAGCCAAAATTTCCAAATTTGCGGATAATCAATGGATGCTGTGTCTGGTCGAAGGCTTTCGAAAAATCAATATAGACCACATCAACTTGCATTCTGGCATCAAGAGATTTGGCAACATAATCGGTAAAAAACCATAAATTGGTAGATGTTACTCTGTCAGGTATAAATCCATATTGGTAAGGAGTAATACTTGTAGAAATATTTCTCTAAACGCGTTTAAATAATGCAAATTTAAATATTTTTGATGTATTAGATACAATGGTAATCATCATCATTTCATTCCTATCACCAGATTTAAAAAAAGGAATTATACGTGAGGTCGTCCAAGATGTAGGAAACGTCTCAAGTTTAAGAGTTAAATTAAAACTGTTTAATAGAGGATGCAAATCTGCAATCTTTCATCGCAAAAAAAAGGTACACAGCCCGTACCCATACTAAGAATCAACTGAAGACAATATAAAAATAATAATTAGCAATACATGGAGAAATTTAATGTTTACATGTGTGTATTGCATAATTAATATTAAAGTATGCTTTTCGGTATTTGTGCAGAACACTCTGAGACAAAAACTTCATTTCAACATTGTAAATCTAATCTAATTTAAAAGTGTAAATATATTGAAACGTGAATGAGTAAGTTAAACACTTACAATTAGATAATTCAAAAAATGTTTAGTGTCACTTAATTATTACTTGCTACTAAGATATTGGATTATTTATGTTTCTTATTATGTAACTCTTTTGATAATATCATTTCAACATTTCTGCATATGCTGTGCATTTTCATCAGTGAAAAAGTTGCAAGCTTTGACTATTTTGTGATGACAAAGAACATTAACCTACTACAAAAAATCAGTAAAAAGCTATACAAACAAAAAGGAATAAACACCACAGCTAGAATAGCGATCAGGCACTACAAGATTTCATTGCATAGTATGCGCTCAGAAAAAAATCTTCCGTGATAAATGAATTTATGGGAGTATTGACAGGTGTGGTCTGCTGTCCGCTTTGGAATGAATTTCTCCGAGAAGATTTAATGCGGGTTTACGGGACAACCCTGATAGGTAGGCACAGTGAAGGATATTGTATGAGAATTGACTGTAATTATAGTAGGATGACGACTCGACGTCAACATTAGAGGGATTTTTATTCAATGGTAATTGCAAAATTGGGTGAATTGAATTGCAGGTTTATGTGGACAAAAATAGTTTAAATTTAATGTTAAAAATAATTAAATTAGTTTCGTAACAGTACAATAATCGGGAAGTCATTTTTTTTTTAAATTTATTGTAAAAAATCTATAGAATTATACAAAGAATTGAAATGTATTATAGCAATTAGAAATTCATCTTTATATAAGTGTATTATACAGGATGATTCTCAATATATGCGACTTTAAGAGCTGATTCCTGAGGTTATTTGAATCATAAAGTTCGTATGAGTATTGTCCAAACGGTTTGGTTTTAAAGTTATTGAATGTTTAAATAATAAATTATAAACTATGACTACCACGATATAATATCACAGTTGATTCTTCAAAAACTATTGTGTTGAGAGGGAATTGTTTATTTGTCATTTCAATATTTGTCAATAGTTGTCAGAATATTCATTCAGTTTATTGTCAGTTTCTGTTTTCTAAAATCAATTCCACGAATGCTGAGATGTGTGATATGCATTTCGTTTACGTCTTGCCAATGGAAATTCGCGTGCTGTGCTAGACGTCTTTATGAAGAACGATACCCGAACGTATCATCCCGCATATTTAAATATTGCCGTCTTCACCAACGTCTTAGTAAAACGGAATTTTAAAAAACGGACAACTGATAACGGGCACCATCTACAATGAGAACTCCACAATTTTTAGAAATGATACTAAATGAAATTGAGAACATTCTACTACAACACAGAAAATTGCGTTTGCTTTAAACATTATCAGGCCACAGTTTGGAGAAATATGAAAGATTGCATGCAATCTATTGCCGGCAGACTTTCGTGCAAAGAGTGGCTTTTTATCAGGATGCAACACAAAATCGCACAAATCCGACTATTTGGCTCAATATTCTTCACCGACGAAGGCTACTTTCTCTAGAAGCGCGATTATTAATTTTCATAATACACATATGGGCCGAAGAAATCCGCACAAACTAGTGAATGCCCGTCATCAACATCAATTCTCTGTCATGTGTGGGCGGAATTGTTGAGATCACTTGATAAGGTGCACATTTTTTACCGATGCGTTAAATGGCGAGGTATACCGCAATTTTCTTGAAGAGGAGCTACCACTACTGCTGGAAGAAGTTCCGTTGCAATTAAGATTACAAATATATTTTATCCATGACGGTGCTCCAGCGCATTTTAGTTTAGTTGCTCGCGAGTTTTTGGACAATACGTATCCAGATCGGTGGATAGGACGGGGAGGTCCACAGCGGTGGCCTCCTCGGTCTCCAGACTTAAATTCTTTGGACTTTTTTTTCTGGGGTCATCTTAAATCATTAGTTTATACGACTCCCATTGGAGATGTCGATGAACTGTGAAATCGTATTATCGCAGCTTTTCAAACAATTCGAAATACCCCTAGTATTTTAGAACGGATTCGCCAGTCAATACGTTGGAGGATAGAAGCTTGTATTGCAGTTGGGGGCGGTCATTTTCAACAGTTAGTATAAGTTAATTTTGCTTTACTAATTATTTTGTTAATTTATAATAAAAACATTAATTATGTTAACTTACTATTAAACATTATACAACTTTAGAACTAAGCGATTTTGGACATATGTTCTTATGAACTTTTGATCAAAAATAACTCCAGGAATCAGCGCTTAAAGTTTTGTCGCGTATATTGGGAATCACCCTCTATAAAATGCAAAGCTGGAATATATACAAACAAGCATAAGAAGGCTCTTTTGGTAAGGTTCAGCAAAGTTGTTTCTTTGCTTGTTCCATAAAACTTATCATCAACTTACAAGTTTTCATTGAATTAGTGTTAGAATATATTTTGTTATTTTCTTAGTAGGCATTATTTATTTATTTTATTTATATCGAAATCGTATCACTCTGTATAATATCTCCTATAAGGAAGAACGAACCGCAACCTTTTAAAAAAAACCGACAGAGGTCGTCCGACACTCTATTTTTCCATCACAGAGATGATTTTGACACCATTTTCTCGAGATAATTAAAATATTTTAGACGGTACTCACAAGAATTTTAATCCCGCTAGTTCCAGCACCATAAAACTTATCACACGCTTGTAAAAATGTTAAAATTTAATTTTAAATAATTAATAAAGCGTTGATGATATCAAGGAACCGATTTCTCTTTTACAACCTGCCAAGTTTAAGATTGTAGATACACATATATTAATTTATATATAAAAAAAAAAAGTAGTTACACATCATATACCTCTTATAATACCTTAATATTTAATAGTAAATTTAAATACTATTAGCAATAAAAATGGAAGATTCTTCAACAAGTATTACGATATTTTTGTAAAAAAACATTTTTTCATTGTTTTTGTCTTTCTTGCTGAGTGTTCCTGAATTGGGGCTGTCGGAAATCCACATAAGATTATTTTTATAAAACATATGCACCTATAAGGAACAATAATACGTAAATATTAAATTATTATTTATACTTATGAAAATATTTGTAAAAAAAAGAACTATGTTTTAAAGGTATTTTTAAACATTCCAATACTGATAATATTCCCTATCTTCTATAATCGTACAACTCAAGATCGTTTTAATCAACTCAATTTGGTCTAAATCCACAATAGATGCGCGGTCTATAGTTAATTGACACGTCGCATATTAAAGCCCACTAGGAATTATAAAAAGAAAAAACCACAGACAACAACAGAGAAGGAGAAAGGATCTAAAAAGAGCTTCGAAGAATGGAAGTTGTATAGGAAGGCAACATAAGTTAATCAGTGAAGAGTTTGCTGTAGGTCGTCCGGTTTTTTTTCATCGATAATAGCCTCAATTATTATTCATTTAGCTATTCGGAAACCAACTACTTAAACAGCATATTCAACATACAAACGGGGTTTAATAAGATGTTAATAAATGATGATGATGGTGTTAATATTGGCCGGTTCAAAATAAATCAAGTAATACTTTCTTGGAATGCTTTTATATATGTCAAAAAATTAGAAAAAACTTGCAATAAAATAGACGCGAAATAAAGTAAGAAGCGCTATTTTTCCGCACAGATGCAAAAAAAAAAAACGACAGCTAATGATCATGATATTAATATCTGAAAGCAGTGTAAAAACCGAAAACTTGTGGACTTCTTTTCCACACTAGGTGTGAATGTAGGATATGGATCTTTATTGACAATTTTTGACGTGATGACACTATGAGATTCAAAAAGATTGTCAATTCTGCTCTTATAGATAGTAACAGGGTGTAGATATATGCCGCGTGTTTGTAATGAAGGTTTGAACTAAGTCAGTGTTGGAACACAAGAAAGTAAACGGATCTGTCATAAATAAGGAAAACGTAATCTATATTTGAACTCGCATTATATAAACAACTATGGATTGGTGTTTCTGCTTGTAAAAATGAAATGTAATTAATTTAAATTTACTAAATTATGATTTTACAATTCAGTACTAACTGGTGTTTAACTAAATTTATTTATTACTTTAAATTATAACATACAATTAGTATAATTATTAAGTGACATTGGTTGGTCATGAATTTGAGCATTGATTTAACCATTTTGCATTTAAGTGAATCATATGCAGCTATTTGAAACAAATATATTTATATTGTTGTACACTTTAGAGTTAATTTAACAAGATTATAGTGTTCAGGCGTAACCAATATTTTATCTTGTTGTTTAATCCCACAAATTGTCGATTTGACATTTGAAAAGGTGTTTCTTGTAATATTTACTATCGGTGTTAACTCAATGAAATGTAATATTTAATACTAATTACATATAGGTGATCGCACATGCGTATAGTCAGTCAGTATCCAACTCCGTAGCAATAAGATCTATGTTGTAAAGTTTCTGTAACATTAATAATTGAATAATAAAGATAATCAAAACCCATCCGCGGAGTTATTACTATAACATGGCGCAATCAAATAAATCAATAAGAAGATTGGGAATTATAGTTTAGCCGCGGAGTGGTTGCCAGTGGGAAAACAGCGCGAAAATCATAGCAGCGACGGCTGTTACACTGTATAGGAAAGGAAGTTCGAGAAATGCAGGGGAAATTGCAGGAGCAAGACAGAAGAAACGTTTCACCCAAGGGCCGCACTAGGATGGAAGATCATTGGAAAGAGGTGTCCGGCAAATTCAAATATAAGATCGTTTGTAACGGATTCGAACAATTCTAGAACAGGTCGGTGTACACGTTTGTAATTTACGCATGCGCAAAACAGTTGTCCAGCTTATGGTAAAATATGTCATAAATGTAATCGTAAAAAATCATTTTGCCTCTAATTGTTTAAGTAAATCGATTTAATATGATAAAACCAATTCGTTTGAAAATAATGATTATTTGGTGGGTAGTAAAATCGGTAAATGCTGATAACGAATTTTGGTTAAATGTTGTTATTAATGATTTATTATGAAACGTTAAATTGTACTTTCCTTTCAAATGTATGAATAAAACCTTTACAATTTTTTAGTTATGTTATTAAGCTAATATAAGTTTAGTATATAATGCCGTAAATGTTTTTCTTCTATTACCTACTGTAGTTTCCTAATTAGGCAATATATAGCTATGCGTTGCTATCAATGGACTAATTGCTGAATGTGCGCGCGGATTTTTAATTTCATCGATAGATCCATCGATTACTGTATATCTCTGTTTAATACATTAATGATACAGTAATTGATGGATCCATCAATGAAATTAAAAACTCCCCCGATCAGTAACGTGATTTTAAGCAAAATCGAAAATGGTTCCACTAACAAAAAAATCTTTTTCGTATAACCACCTAAAGATGTTGAATTACATGCAAATAGTCATTGGATGAATACTACAGGTAGGTTAAATGAAACAATATAAGTTTTGAATCACACTTTTATAGTGCTAAACAATATTATAAAATTATAGAGACAATTATTACTTCGTGTGTCTAAAACAAGTAACTGTGTTGGGATAATGTTGTTGTATTATTCAATTAGCCGGTAGAAATTGTTAATGGAAAATTAAGTACATGTTCAAAGAATCACGCGTAGTCTGTTTCTTATAACATTTTTTACGTATTGTATTAACACTAAAATATCATTGCTCATATTGAAAAAGAAAAAAAGTGTTCAATACACCATTTTATTAGTTAATACAACACTTTTTTTCTCTCGGTGAACATCATTGAAAATGAAATGATAATTTAAATAGTTTACTAAATAACCGCGAGTTATTAATTTTATGTACTCCAGTAGAAGAGTGAAGAAAGGTATCAATACACTGATATTACTTGTTGTTGTGCTAATTTTACAATGCATAATCTATAACGCAATCAGAAATCAATCAATCCAAAAACTTTCACCTGATACTTCCCCATTTCTCATCAACTCCTCATTAATTCCCTTAATTCCGTCTGGTAGGTAGGTCCGCTACTTCTTGTAGGCAGGAACACCGCGTACCAGAAACAATAAGATTATAATTTTAAATGAACTAATTTACAAGATCACGACGATGACTGCGCATTATCGGTCTTACTTTCAAAGCTACAGGGCCGCTACAGTCGTTTTTTTATCCCAAATTGATACATCAAACGGTGACCGGGCTCTTTTTTCACGAGGCCGTAATTATTTCGTAAATGCTGGAAGACCCATCGCGGGCTAATTGAAAAAATCAGGAAGATAAGACAGGGTACCTATACAGACGAAAAGGAAAAAAAAAAAACATCAAACATATTGCTCGGTCGAATCTTGTTTGGAAACTTTGTCGATATCACGTATGTATGTAGGATCATCAGTGTATTGTAGTGGTTTCTAGGACGGAGGCTTGTAGCCGGATCAGAATTAATAGCTTTATTAATAACGTAATGAATAAGATAATTTAGTAGTTCCGAATAATAGCCGTCAGTTTTTCGTTAATTTGTTGGACGGTCGTTACTGGGATTGAGTGACTTGCATTTTCTTCGACGAGTGGCTGGTTCAAGATTGATTTTTAATGCTGTTATAAGGAATAGAGATGTTGTGTACACTATTTCGTAAAACCATCGCCATACTTGTTTATTTAGTATAGAATGAAGAAGAATACTCACAATCAGTAAAATTTATTTTGTTTGCAGAGCGAAATAAAAATAGTTTAAATATTGGGTGAACCAAATATAATACAAATCAAATAAACTCTTCAGAAGCAGCACAATTATTTTAATTTATTTTACCAAATACAAAATCTTTTTCAATTTGTATTTACTAAAAAACTGTAACAATAATTTAAAATTGTAAAAAACATATACTAAATAATTAACCAACAAGTTAAAAAAAACAAAAATTACATATACCTTGAGAGAAAACTTACTTGTTTTGATTATTTTAAATGTATGTATAATATAGTAGATATAGTCAAATTTATTTAACATTTTTTTGTCGTTATACTTTAAATTTTAAATCTAATGTACCGTCAAACGTGGTAAAATGAATCTAAAATATAAGTTTTTCGTTAATATGAAATATAACCTTTGAAAAAATTCTTTTTTTAGTTAAGTTTGTTCATCATTTACTCAACATAATCTGTATTTGTTACTACTGCAGAATAAATACAGTCGCGAGCAAATGTTATAGGCACCCTAAATTTTGGGCGAATATCATAGTAAAAAATAAGAAAATAAAAACTTGTAGGTAATACATTATAAATATGTAGTATTTTAAGGGATCTTATTAATTTGTTGCATATTAGAGTGTTTTTAGTACAGCTATAATACTTTTTAGATGGGAGGGGGAAAGTGACATCTCGAAGACTTGAAAATATATAAAAAAAAAATAATACATTTACATCTATCTATAAAGACTATTGTAACCTTAAATACGATTATATAAACGTTGAAAAAAAAAATGCAAGAAACATGAAATCCATTAATTTTGTCAAAGGTGCCTATAACATTTGCTCGCGACTGTATGTTACCAATTTTTTTTTTGGCCAAAGTGTGATTCATTTGACCCCATACATTGGGGTAAAGTGATTTGAATTATATCTTTTTCACTTTTGGATGGTTCTGGGAAAAGTGAACCATCTTTACCCAGAACCATCTAAAAATGAAAAAGATATAATATTTATACATCTGATTAAAAGTTTTTTAAGATCTGAATTAATCAAGAAGAGTTAATTTTATCGAAAATGGTCGAAAGAAAAAATCAATTTTATTCTTTATTTTCTTCTATGTCTTTTTGAAGAAATATTCAGTTGAACATCTCTTCAAAAAGATGGTGAGCAGTTTAAAAAAGCTGCCACTTTTTGTTGCCGTTTTCCTTAAATAGCGGCCGTCAAAACCAAAACTATGACCCTTAGATTGTGTATGTTTTTTTAAGGCCATGATGTTTTTAGAGTATATATGACCCTTTAATTTTTCATCTACATATTGTGACGTTTATCTAATATAAGAATACTTACAATCCTTGTAGCTTATTTTATAAATGACATTTGACTGTTTTTTATGTGCATCAGCCCCATTCCACCCCATTCTCTAAGTAGCTGTGAAACGGCTGGGGTATCCATTTACTGTTCGCTGGTCAATGAAAAAGTGATGCCAAGTAAAGCGTATGGATATGCAAAACCCCGTAAACCCCCCCTAAAAAAGAGGGAACCAATGACAGATAGGTTTTAGTGTAATAAATGGTGGGGTAGAATTCGTTTCAAATATTTCAATATTATGATAATTTCAATTTGATGTTTCATGTTTTCAGTAAAAAACATTTAATAATTTTATATAGTAATTCATTATACCAAACGTATAAGGGATTTTATTTTGAATCTACAGACTTTCTCACTATGATTGCATAGATTTATTCCTTACAACAATAACAATGTTCATTTGGAGGAAGTATACCTCAATGTAAATATTTACACTATTTGTTGTGAGAGTATATTGTGTTTTCAGAGAATTTACTCTTATGTTCTAACCAACAAGATTTACTTCATTTAAATACTAAGTTTCGATTTCTGAATAAATAAAAATATTCAGATTGATAATTAGATTTTTTTGTGTGTATTAGACATTTTTCCTGAAAACTGCGGAATTTTTAATTTTGTTATCATTTTTGTATTCCGCATCCCAAAATTAGCAAAAAAAAATGCACTTTTCAAAGAAGAGGCAGCAAATAAACTAAAATTTATTACTCAGTGTAATTTGTCTTGACAACCCAGCCACTTAAGGAAATTTGATTAAAATTTCCTCGAAATATTTTGGATAGAAAATTGGTATAATATGATCATCTCCAACGAAGAAAAGTAAGAAAAATATCTAGGCAATCAACAAAATAGTAATGAGCAATTAGTCACAATTTTATTTTCAGAAGTTTTCAATAACTCATTCAGAAAAATAAAGAACCAAACACTCTTGAAAAAAAAAGATATTTTAGTAATCATAATCTGTCATTGGCATTGCACCTGCGGTAGCTGAGAAGCAACTCAATTTCTTGAAAATAAACTTAAATATGTTAGAATCAAGGAAATACTTGAGCATCACCGCAAAATTTCATTCATATTTACTTTTTCGTAATTAATTTTCATGTTTGGAAAACCCTACGAGAATCGAACTCTATGCAGACACAACTTTCCAATTAAAATAAATGCATTTCATAAAAGAATCAGCATGAAAGACTTTACTTCTACTTGCAGTATCGTTTCTAATTTAAGGCCATTGAACTCCTATTAAATTTTGGACGCGATTTCCGTAGAGATTTCCCTTAAACCTTGACATTCACATTCAAATTCACTTTCATGAGAGAATTCCAGCATACTAATCGCCAGCAATAAATTAGACAACTACTTGAACCATTGATAGGACAAGCTAATAAAACTAACTTCTCGGCAGCAGCAGCGGTTCATTCATGAAAATGTTAATGTTCGTATTTAAATAGGCAATTTGTATACAACTGATTATATCTTGTACCGAAAAATAAATTACAATTTGGGAACAGCTGGCTTGTTCCGCTTCTTTCGAATTCGCCTAGGAAAAAAATATGTAATTAATTCAATCAATTTCTTATTATCTACAAAGTGCTAATACAAGAAGCGATTTAATTTATCACTTCTGTTTAAGTTTATTTTAAAAATGGGAACATCTAACGCCATCTCTTGTCCGCATTATTATTCCTTTGAACTATTTATAGTGCTCCAGCGAAGACTTTCACGTAAAATTGTCTATTCTTTCGTCGAAATGAACCCGGGCAATTTGTTGTGAAAATAGTCAACCGCAAAATCAGTACACAAAGAGGTTGCGGATCTGAACCACAGATCAACCGCAAGATCGACAATATCCAGTGATATACGACGCGTTGTAAAGCCGAGAATAGAAACGGACAAAGCGATGTTTCCGATCTGATTTAGAAGAATAGGGGTGAAATTTTTTATGGTACTGGAACATTGTAGGTTACTCTATTTTAGGTATATTAAGATGCACATGCTTCAGAGTTCGAATGTTTGAATCTACTGACATATGTATATGTGTTTATATTTACTTTTTTACTTTTTTTATTAACATTAAGATTATTAAGTATACCCTAAATATTTGACGACGCCTGTGTCACTGTGTATTTGATTTTTCGGCGAATAAAATATCTATCTATCTATCTATACCAGGTGTCTTAACCATATTTAATATTAATAAGATTTCAGATGGAAATATCGTCATGAATTAAAGACTAAGACATCGGATTCTGTTTGACGTTTTGGACGTTTTGTTGTTTATTGTAATGTTTGTATTATTTGTTTAATTATGCTATTGATCATCAGGTTTAAGGAAGGAATAATGATTCTTCTCCAAAATTGATTTTGTTCTATTTAATATTGTCGGTCTGTATATTGAGTTTGTTAAATGAATTGCACGACCAATTAATGCTATAACTACAGTTGTTCTAGAAGAATTCTTAAGAAGAAAGTTTATAAAACCATTAACCAAGATGTCAAACATATCGAGTTAAACACTTTCATTTTGGTTTTTTAAGACATTTCTTTCTTATTCATGAATTTGTTATGCATTGCATATTACACATTATCGCTTTTCAAATCATATTCCATTCTCATCTAATCTTACTCCTAAATATTTAAACGCAATTTCTTGTATTTTTTTTTCGTCAATAGCTATTTTAACCTTTAAACTCAGACAGTACATCAGTAAAGTGATCTGAAATAGTGTCACGAGCCCTAAACTACGACTCTGTCACTGGGGGTAACTCGCTTGTTAATGGTTAAATAATTAATAATAAATAAATATGTAGGGTATCTACCTGGATCAACCCTTTCGTGTGATCCACGTTCTAATAAAATCAGGCAACTTCCCTTTTTAAACAGCTATTCTTTATTCTTAACCTTACACTTAGATCACTCGTGTACTACTGTTCTGATTTCCCTCTACTCCTCTCCACTTTTTTATATGTCGATGTTGCTGAGTGGAGATAAATCAGTCAGGTTGTACATCTTAATCTAACTCAAAAACTACTTAAAATATTAATAATAATAATTTCGTGGCAATAGCAATTACGATATTATCATAATAGATGACATCTTTCCTTATATATTGCTATGTGACAATTTATGTCAAATGACACTACGTGAGTTCTTTAATTAAAAAAAAATATATAGACGATTTCGAAATTGTTATAATATTTAACTTGGTATTTGTAAAAGAAATTTTACGTTTTTAATTATAAATTTATATTTTACTTTAACCCATTATTCTTTTTTTTGGTATTAACATAAATGTGTTAAAAAAAATATAAGGTAAGATACAAAAAAAATATATATAAATATTAACCGTAGAAAAATACATACAAATGTCGCTATTGACAGACATCAATGTTTCGCCTTTTCAAGGCTCGTCAGTGCCAATTTGGCGACATTTGTATGTACCGCACAAGGCGTATATATAGCTACTAGATGTAATTAATACTGAATGAGTGTGATATGTTACGAACTCATTATTTTTAAAGATATTTTGCTAATTTTCCAATATAATATCTACAAATATGTTCTAATTAGAACACAAATTCGTAATATTATTTGGAGTAAGCACTAAATTTGCGCTATGCGCTAATAAATGGATTAAACGTAGAAAAATACATACAAATGTCGCTATTGACAGACATCAATGTTTCGCCTTATCAAGGCTCGTCAGTGCCAATTTTGCGACATTTGTATGTACCGCACAAGGCGTATATATAGCTACTAGATGTAATTAATACTGACATTTGTATGTATTTTTCTACGTTTAATCCATTTATTAGCGCATAGCGCAAAATTTAGTGCTTACTCCAAATAATATTACGAATTTGTGTTCTAATCAGAACATATTTGTAGATATTATATTGGAAAATTAGCAAAATATCTTTAAAAATAATGAGTTCGTAACATATCACACTCATTCAGTATAAATATTAACTATAATTAAGATCAAAAAATGTTTTTATAGGTTTTAAAATGATTCACAAAGGAATCGAAACGTAAACCAAAATAAAATGTAATGTAGGACAGCAACGTGTTTTTTACAAAGATACCGTCATACCCTAAAATAAAAAAATAGTAGTGAGTTAAAGATAATCCATAATTAACCAAAATACAATTAATTTAGAAATTTCTAATCAAAATATTCCTTTTATTCTTCTTTTTCTGTTAATATTCTCTCTTCAATTCCAGTCAAGATTAACAATAATCCAATATTGATTAATTTTATCTTCCAATGTTGAATCCCCACTTATGAAGACATGAAGTTGCAACTCCACATTGAAATCTCTTCTTATTTTCTATTTTTAATTTTCAAAATGTGTTTTTGTTTACGATTACTTCCTTAACATGTTTTATATCTATTCTTCAAAAAAAAACCTAATAATTTTGTATACTTCTAACTTCCGTCATCAAAAATTCTTATTTTTCTAAACAAACCTCTTCCAATAACCAAGCATCTCCAAAAACAGTCTTCTCAATGGTTATTTTTCGAAGTTTGTCAATTTTGACAATTATTATTAAAGACTATCCAAAAAAAAAAAAACAAATTTCAAACATGACTAAATTTTTTATCAACTTGGAAAATTAAAGCCAATTATTTTAATCTACAATTATCGTATATTAAATAAAACACTGCAATATACTTAATTTTAATCATTGATAACACTTTTCTTCATTTTGCATTGACGTTTGTGAGCTTGAAGATGCCCAATTGGGGCCAAAACATGTAGCTTTTAAAATAATGGAACCTGAATGGACGAAACATTTCATTTATTATTTATTTACATCTAAACTTCTCTCCTGTTTTCGTTTCTCTGTTTAATAGAAAATACACGATCCTGTGTATTATTACCACGCATAAATTCACTTTGTGGTTCTTCCCATTTTTCCAGTCTAATAGAACTTACAAAGTTATCAAATTTTTATCCTTTTCTTTCATATTCTCTATTCCTTGTTTCTATCCCCGAAGAATAGTTTTTTTTAGTTTCTTCTGCTATTCCTTTCAATTCTTTCCTCAGATTCTTTTCAATCATTCTATTTTGTTTCCATCACGAGCTTTTCAACGTTATTATTTTTAAATCATACCTATTTGCTGTTATATCTAATAGATGCTTCTTCCACGATTTCTCTTTAGCTTTATTTGTATGTTAATTACATTTGATATACCGTTTGCTTCCCATTGTGGATTTACCTATTTATACCGCCTATTCCTTTAGCTATTTCTATGATTATGTTTTTAAAGTGGTACCATATTTGACTTACATTTCTATTCTCCTTATTTCTCCCTCTATTTGATTTATAGGACCCTGTATTACATTCTCTTGTCATGCCCTTGAAACTGCTATGGATAACCAGTTAGTTAAGCTTTCTTTTTTCCCTTTGTCAAATTGTCAGAGACATGAAGTGTCGGAAGCTGAAATCTGAACAGTTAGTAGGCCAATAAAACTGTTGCGGTTTCATTCATCTATTGTATAATACGCCTATATATGTATTGTCCGGATTCCTAACAATGCCAAGAAAGTCGGTAGCTGATAATTTTACTGTAGGGTCGCGCGCTTTTATTGCTGGTATTTTTGTGGTTTCGAATTTCTCTTATGGATCCTGTCAGGATGTAGGTGACAAATGGGCGTTGCTTTGAAATAAATGGATGAATAAAGGATTTGTCATATATTAAAGATAATCAATCATTTTTACCATATCATTTAAGTACTGGAGTTATTTATTTATGTTACAAGAAAATATCGGATGCGTATATGCAGTGCATGTAACGATGAGCTTCCATTAAAAGTTTATGGACAAGTAAATAAAGGCGAGTTCAGCTAAAATATTTTCGACTTCCGATAAAGATCCTTATACCAGAAGTAGTTGTCAACTTTGTTATTGTTTATTGCAAATAGAAATGTAGTATTTCTATTTAAAATTTTGATTCTACTTTGAATTTTATGTCACGTTTATTTAACATACCATGCACTTAATACATTCTGCTTTACAAAATATTCGCTTTTTTAAATAATTTTGTGTTATGTAGTGGTTCACAAACTTTTAAGTTGCTTGCAGTTGGGAGAGTAGATTTTTTTGATTTTCATTTATAAATATCAACATTCTCGTCTGGTTACTCATAGAATAACACATGAATTTGGCATTAATCCCGTTCAGAGCCACAAACATTTAAAGATAGGGATAGTTAGTCTGTTTAATAAAAAGTCGTTCAGATCTCAAAATCTATTAAAGGTAGGTATAGGAAATGCTGATATAAAATGATAGGAGATGATATTTACTTCCTAATTTCGAATTAAAATGCAGGGTGTTCTATTCAAAAAAAAAATTAGTTTCTGCATTGGAAAATATGTCATTTTGTTTCTCAGTTTTGAACACCCTGTATGTTAGAATGTGAAGGGTGCGTACCGTTTCATAGGGTTATATCTACATTCATAACATAGCAAATCTGGAGTATCTACTTGCAGTATTAACCGAGATATTAATTGCAACCCTAACAGCCAGAAATATTACATAGATATTTTTAAAAATATATATGTTATAAATATTTTTCGTGAGAGGTTTTTGAATATATTTTTCATATTTTTTTTCTAATATAGATAAAATATTCAATTCAAATATTTATTTATATTTTAAATTAATGTAAGCGCTATATTTTTCTAAAATATTTGAAAATATTTATATGAAATTGAGATTTTTTGTGCAATCTATTTAATTTGTCAAAATGAACTAAAATTGTTCTTGGTTATTTAGAATGTATAACGTCGATAACGAAAAGTTGAAACATACATAGAGTTGTCTAAAAGGCAAGAACTTGTTTTCTCACACTCACCATACAAGTTAATAATCAATAATTCTGGCATCTTTTAAGGCATACTGAAGGTTTATCAAATTAATCACTATTTTTTAATTGAAATGTTCTAAATAAAAAAAACAAACGTATTTATTATCATTTTATTTTAATAAGCCAATAGAAATGAAAAATACTCATTTTTAAGTCTAGCCTTGGCTGATGCCAGGTACAACCCTATGGCTTTTCATATCTTCGGTAGTGGCGCTCTCACCGCGTTTCCTTGTGGTCTCTAAAACAATGCCAATTGTATTAGATCATACCATGAATAAAACATCGTACAACATTATCAACACCTACTAATACATTTGGAGCATTTACAATAATTGGAGTGGTAGCTACATTCTAATACTTACGATACTTATTTTTACTTTATTTCATAATATTTGAAAACATTCTACGTACAAACAATAAAACAACACAACGTATTCTAACCTCTATTTGAGGTTATGACGCTTATCTACCGAGATGAATCTCTTAAGCAAATCAACTAACAATTTATCTGGTAGATGCAGTACATATATGATGCATAAAATTCCTACAATTATATTATTAAACTATTTCCGTACATGGCGATATTGAGCATTTCAATTATCTTATAAATGCCATGACATGTTCAAAATTTTGCTTACCTCGTAGTCACCACAAAAACTAAAACACACCCGCAACAATTAATTACACAGTTAACCCTAATCTGCCTAATCGTATACTATTATAAACTATAACATGTAACGGACAAACGAATGAAAACGTTGATGATACGCACGTGCGCGTATGCATTCTATGTACCTAATCCATAGACGCATAAACAATACTAAATCATATAACACCGGCACCGTAATGAATAGAGGTGTTGTTATAGTATATTTATAGCGCTCAACTTAGATACTAATTAAATCATATTAGGTATATATTATCTAATTTAATCTTTAAACTATCATTTTAAATAGGTACATACCTACTTAATATGTATGCATATTTTACCCATTTTATATTATTCGTCCTACGCACTAAATGTACAAAGGCAAAAATTTAATCTTTTTTTTTTATATGAAATAAATATTTACAGAAATACAAAGCAAAATATTCTTGCATAGTTATGAAAAATATATTGAGAAAACATTTGCAATAAAATATTATTAATGCTACATAAGATATATATTTTTTAAATGTTTCCCGAATATATTTTCTATAATATATTTTATGCATATTATATTAATATAACTAATATTTAAGAAAGATTTAATATTTTTTAAATATTTATAAAATATGAAATAATATAGTTGGTTACTGGGGAATGATTATTACTAATAAAAAAAAGAAAAACTTAAATAACTGAAAAACAGCAACATGTAGCTATAGGAATAGCTAATGAAGAGTGACGTATTTGTGGTCCTGGCATCCAAAAATTAAAAAATTATATCATTCTTTTTAAAATAACAAAGTTGACGTTCATTTCCGGTCAATCGGAAGTGATATTTTGGTTAAAATATTTCGCATTCATAATTCCAATCCAACAGATAATGGTGCCAAAATCTCAAATATAAGTAAATAATAGAACATCATAAAGTTTTAATGAACCACTTATGTGGAATATCCTGTATATTATGATTTACCTATTTTTCGTTGTATTTTATTATATCTATATAACTAAAATGGTTCAAATCAATCCTTATTCTCACGATAGCACTTACGCTATCTGCCATAGATCTTTCTCATGCACTAGCCAGCGAATTAATCACTGCATACGGATCGTGTTACGCAATCAATTCTTCCAGGATAGCGGCGTCCGTAGCTGTCATTCCTTGCCTACATAATCCGCACCTTGCTTATATAGCAGCGCCGTTCGACTACTAGTTTTATTAAGTAATAATAATCATCTATTTAGAACGCGCTATGTCGTACATGCAACCGGTCGTTTATCAAACGCTTCGCCCAGTCGATATTTACGGTAACAGGCGAACTGGTGCGCCTAGCGGGTTAAGTGAGCGAACAGCGGGAATGCACACTTCGGTATGTGCCGCAGTACGGCTCCTAGGCGCGAAATGGTCTCTGAGATAGTTACGCAAGAGGTCGCCGTATTGCGATAAATAGGTCAGCAGCAAAAGGCAGATGTAGTGAATTAACGTTTGCGGCCTGTAAATGTGTATGGAACAATATTATAAATATAAACATTGGAAAAACAACATTGCGGGATATATTTCATGATAAGTTCTAAACAACAATGAGAAAAAAGTTACAATTGCTTTAAGCCGATTCCTTAATATAGTTTATACAGTGCGGTCGACAGGCCTAAAGTCAGTCGAAGTTTTCCGAACGCATATGCAGTAAATCATAGACGCGCTTAGTTCTGGAGCAAAGGACGTTTGTAATGCCACCATAAAATGCTATCAAATGCAAAAAATCGCATAGGAGTACTAAATTGCTACTATAGTAATGCATTGTATAATTATATGGAAATAAAAACAATTCTAAAAATAAATAAATATTCTCACATAGATAAGAGAAATAAAACTAAGTAAGTTTTTTTTAAATAAAATCATGATAAACTGCTTTCAGCAATAAGGGAAATAATGCTAAATATATTCCTTTAAGAAATAAATACGCTTGCAATAACAACATAAGCTGCCTTGAGAAAAGAAAGTCAAATATATTGTTTAAAATAATAAAAAAAAAGAAAACAAGATACTATACAAAATCAGAATAAAAGTTAATTTTATATAATAAATTCTCAAAACAATCTCAAAACTGAAATGTGCAATACCCTAAGCTATCGAACAATGTTTCGGCTGATATGTTTCGCCTGTAATCTATAATCTTCTCATGTAACTCTTCAATAGAATGAATTCTTTGCTCCACGCAACACGAAAAAGAATTCGTCAGTGAATAAAATGTTTTCCTCATTGATGCTGTATCACGTTCGATAATTGCTTTACAAAAGTCAAATCTTCCATGTTTGTTTAAGCAAAAAAAAAACAGATAACTGGTAAATGAAATGAAAATTAAGTGAATCTAAAATTTGAAAATTCTTTGAAGGAAATAGAAACCATTGAATACCAAAAGTTCGCGTACATGCCGTTCAAAACATTTTCGAGGAAGGTTTTTTTAAATGTTTAGGAATTTTATTGAAAATTTTAGTCGCAAGAAACTTTCATTCGCTCTTTCACTACTATATCCTCAGGAAAGTACTGCTATGGTTTGACAACCCATTTTCACTGTGTGTGTATTGTAAGTTGCATAGTTTTGTTGTTATGATTACTCCGTTCGTTTGATTTCAATTGACCGAGAAATTTTGACAATAATAATTTTGTTTTGTATAAATTTTAGTTTAAGAGTTAATTGTTTGATTTAATTATTTAAGTGTTAAGTTTCTTTAAATTAATTTATTCATTAATTTGTCTATTGTTTGCTTGTTTTGATTTAATGCGGATTCTATTCAATGTTGTTGTCGTTGTATTGTAATACGGCTGCGTAGTACGTTTTTGAGAGAGGGATTTTTGTAAGAAAAACAATTGTAGATATTTGTTAAGGACTTCCTTGTTCGACTATTGACGTGAGTAGACGTGTTTTTAAATTTTGGTTGCCATTTTGCAATTCATTTGATATCGTAATTTAATTCTGTATTTGTCTTTTATTTAGTCCATCAAGGAATTCATATTATAATAATCGTTAATAATATTGAAGTGTGCACATTATAGATATAAGTTCAATTATTATTTTTGTTTAGGAAGATATAAATTTTTAGTTTTTTCTCTCATTATAGTTTAAAGAGTTAAGTTTCCGTTATTCTATTTTGTTGATTCATTTTTATTTCAATTATCATTTATCAATCACCTCGTTTGGGTGAGTAGAAGCATTGTTCTTGCATTTAGTTTTTTTTTTTTTTTGTAATTTTCTAGTAATTATCCATGCTTAGTTTATTTTAATTTGTTGAAACCACGTGGATTGAAATTTGAATGATTTTGCATAATCTTCCTGAACAAACAAAACTTTTGCTTTGAATAGGAAATAGCATTGTCCTATTTTAATTTAGAGTCAAGTGCAGTTTTTATTTTAGGCCAGAACCTTCAGTTCAAGGTTTTTTTCTGCACAAATTTGTAATTTAACCCTTTTTGAATAATAAAATTGATTGTTAATTAGTGTCATTGGGTTGAAAATTCTGTTCTTTTATTTTATTTTTTGACCTTTTTCAATTTTTCGGGTATTTAAGAGAGTCTGATTTCATTCGCTCACAATTTTCTTTTCGTGGTTAGATTCGAGTTTTAATTCGCGAGGGTAACCCTGAGTTTCATAGTTCTTTTGTTCAATTTAAAATTATTTCCGTTGAGCTAGCTAAATTTATTCTTCTTTTTCATTTTGAAATCAGTTTTGCAATTTTCATTTCATTCAATCAGTACACAGCATTTTTATTTGGCGTGGGGCGCCATTTTTTTTACGTAGTGAATTACTTCAGAATGTGAACTTATAAGATATGTAATATTTTAAACAATAAAATTTAGTGAAAGCATACAGATAATACAACCTATATTAAGATTTATTAGACCTGTAAGTGAACATGAACCTTCGAAAAGTCACGTAAACTTTCGAAAATATGTGTATATATAACGACAATCGTTTCAAATGATGTATTTTGTATCGTGCTGCGTATAATTGTACAATGCCAGTAATTAATACAATAACTGATGTGATGAACAACGTTCTAAGTAGCAGTAATTCCTTCAATATCAGAACAAAGTGAGTTTGATAATGCCGTGAAAAAATATAATTGTAACTGCTCAACAAAACAACATGTTTTTCTTTAAAGAGTAATCGCATTGGAGTTTGAGGATTCAGTAAAATCACACGAAGTGCAATATATGGAAGAATCGATAGAAAATGAACAAGAAAATTGTGAAGATATTTTATGTGTTCCAGAAGAAGGCAGAAGTGTTGTTAACCTAAATTACAAAACTAGAGCTGTATAGTACTGAAAAAGCGATAAATCCAAACAAATTTTTAACGAAGGCATCAAACAAGTTCAGTAAGAAGGCACATAATATTGTATCGCGAACGTTTTTTTAATACCTATTATAATTTCGGAGGTGTTGCTAAAAACTGGAAAATCGTGCAAACTTTGGAAAGTACTGCATAAGGCAAAAAATAAAGGCAAGTATTGGACAATATGTGATACGTAAAAGTATTTTATTGAACTTTAAATTAAATATATTGTTGTTATACTGAAGCACTTCGGCGCATATTTAATTAATTTGAGAAGAATCATTTCAGAAAGTACGCTGTATATAAAACCTTTTCTTCTTTTGTTGGCGGGCATAATGAGAGAACATTTAGACCTGACGCATTCATTGCAGTAAATAAGTCACTAGGTGAGATCATCTATTAAATTTCGAAGAGCGTAAAATCTCCTAAGACATAGAGATCTACCAGCGCACTACCGGTCTTCCGTCTGCACGTAGGTAATTCATATAATCAGACGTCCTATTAACATTTACGTCTAATAATAAGCCGCTAACCGTCCCTATTCATCATCTATTAACCGTGGCGTTCCCGCCGCGCTAGAAATAGCGTCTCCGGCTTATAGTAAAAAGGTAAAAATGGATTCGCGGACACGACCCAAAGACGTGCGGATTTATCACTGTGAATCGCGGTGCGCCCGTGAATCGGTCATTACTCACTAGAGGTGGTTATTATGCGGTTACATCGGAGACCTGGGACGCCTAGGCCGGGTAGAGGTGGGCGCGTGGACAATGAAAGGCGCGACCGTCACGACATCTAGCGGATGTCGACGCGAAGACGACGATAATGACGATGGTGATGGTTGTGATGAAGATGATTATGGTGTTGGACGCGGTAGTGATGCAGACGGAAGGGGTCGCTTTGGGATTATTCGAATTCGCGTCGTGAGAGCTGCAATGTTTTTCACCAGGAACGTTCTACCTACCCAAAGAAAACATTCCTGTACCTACGTCAAAATCCTTTCAAATTTAACTACAAAGTTTGTTGTGTGGATTGCCTACGTTAAGTCACCAAAAGAGTTTTGATTTTACCGTTATCAAAATAATTTTTCCATCTTTGATAACAGCTCTATTTTAGATTTTAGGAAAAAGTGTTTTCTACAAAAGTTTTACAGAACTCAATGCTACATCACCTAAAAATATTTTTGACTATACTACATGGTGTTAACAACAAAAGTAGGAAAACGCATTACTTCGTAGAATTTAAAAATGAAATAATTTTTAGAATAACGGAGTAAATACGCGGTTTACTACTTTTGAAACACTCTGTATAGTCAAAAATATTTTTGACTACTACAAAACTTTTGTAGAAATAACTTTTTCCTAAAATCAAAAATAGAACTGTCATCAAAGACCCAGCTTTCGTAACAATAAGGCATTGGCAATGTACTCAGTATCGGCACTGGTTGTTAAGACGGTTATAAATGGTTAAATACATTCCTGATGGAAAAAGTACTAACTATATCATTAACATATAGATTAAAATGTATAGGTCCCAAAACCGATCCCTGCGGCACGCCTATATTAACAGGTAGGATGTAATATTTAAAGTATTTTATTTTATTTTCTGGTGTGATGTGTTTTAGTTAAACAAATTGAATCCTATAATATAAATGTGAAGCAAACCATGTTGCAGCTATGTTTCTAACACCATACATTTATAACTTCTCCAATAGCTTGCCGTATTGAACGCAATGGAAAAGCAAAAAATACCAAGTATAGGTTTTCTTTGTTCAATATCGTCCAGAAGAGTGCAGTGGGAATTAACTAAAGCCGTAGATGTAGACCTCTCTTTCTTAAAACCATGCTGATAATCCATGACAAAAAGATATAACTTAATACCGTGAGGTCGAATAAGACTGTCTTGATTCTACTCCACTTTCCACGATTATATCAATATTTAGAGCCACTGTTTCGAATGAAGTTAGTTAATAAAACACAGTAACGTGCGATCATTGTGCGGTTTTTGTCTAATTGTATGTAACGTAATATATACTAATGTCAACCTGGACAGCAAGTGTAGTGCACCAAAATTGCATCTAAAGAATGAGTCATTCAACTAACTCCCGCGCAAAAATAACTTAATAAACATTTTTCAAAACAGTGTATTTCTGATAACAAATACAACCAGGTTTATTTACATTTAATATATTTATGTCATATCTTAACTTATATCAGGCATTCTTCATAATTTATACGAGCTACTGAATGGACAATAATGGATGGATGCTTTTCATAGCCACACTCTACAACTAAAGTATAATATAAATCAAAAAAATGGGAACATGTTTCTTTAACATCCCTGCACTGTTTACATGCTGTGTTCATAGTGAGAACCATCATTATTTATGCAAGCATCTACCCTCTTCTTCATGTTTTCAAAAACATTTATTAATTCATTCATATTGCAAAGTCATGTGACATAAGTATATCAAAGAATATCGGTCCTATTATACATCTCCTGGACATTGCAACCCATATCCCTATTTTTACAGGATGCAATTCCGTTTCCCGAATAACATGAGGATTTTGTGCGGACCAAATCCTGATATTTTGAGAATTTACGTTACTGTTTAATTAAACCAGGCTTCGTCAGAAAAGAAACTAACATTTAAAACATCGTCATTCCTTAGATTTGCATTGAACCAATGGCAATATTCCATATGTTTTTCGAAATCTAGTGGCAGTAATTGCTGCACGATAGAAATTTTATATGGATGATAATGAAGCTTCCGTTTTACAGCTTTCTGAGCTGATCTATAAAATAAACCTACAAAAAAATTACATTACTTTTTATAATACCATTTAGTATGTGTATTTCTACCAGTTTGTTGTGCAAGTTGCCGTAATGGCTTTCCAGGGCTGTGATCCAAATTTGCATGTACACCAGCGACACTTTTTAATTGTACGACCTACAGCATAAAATAGAGCCTATATGTTTAGCATGGATAGTAGACGGATCTATGCATTCATTGCCGTCTTCGAAATATATAAACACAGATGTGCGGTCTCTGTTTTAAATGTAAAGAAGAAGGCAGTAAGTAAACATAGAAAAACATTGAAATTATAAAATAGAGGCAAATAAATACATTAAAGGCCCATACTTATGCTTGCCTAAGTTTTTCATCTTACCTTAAATATAATATTGTATACGAACAGATGTTGTTTTCCTTACACATCCCTACAGCTTTATTAAATATATTTGTGTTTTTTAATCTAATTGATTCATAATGATTGTTTTCATATCTATTTTTAAAACGCCGCGGCTTCGCTTTTCGATATTAACATAATGAAAATTAATATATATTATATGGTAACCGGCATAAATATTGCAACATATAGGATTTTTTTATTATTCTTAAAATATTAATAATTTTTTTTGGGGATAGGTTGTGCATGTTTGGGAACCCCAAAATTTATTTTGACATACATCAGGTGACCACTAGTGTGGCGGTAAATTTAAAAAATATGTTATGAATTTCCAAAAAGTGAGATTAAATAACATGATATCCAAGAAAGTTATTTGAAAAAGTTGCTTGGAATTCAATGCTGAGGAAGTTGCTTGGAATTCAATTCTGAGGTTGTGTGCAAATTTGTGTGAAGATATTTGAAAAAAAAATGAAAATCACAATTTTTGTCGTATTGAAAACGTACTTTTTAGTTTTCGCTGTGTTAATTATGCAAAAATTGACAAAATTATTTGAGTATTAACCAGATTTAGAAATATTACTTAGTTGAGCTGCTAAAAACAAAAAAAATGAAATATGTAATCAATTAATCAAGATTTGGAAATTGTGTTTTCAATTTTTTAAAGTATCTTTACAAAACTGCAAAAGTTTTTCCGGGCTGTTGAGCCGTGGTCTTGTGGAATTACTTTCGTACGTTTCGTTCACATTTGCAGCGAACATCTTTAGCGGCGAGGTCGAAGTTTCCTTCGTGATGGCTCGCCGTTTAGTGACGTTTAGTTATCTTTACAAAAATTTGCATACCGCCACAGAATTGAATTCTAAACAACTTTTTCAAATAAACTTTTTTCGATATCATGTCATCTAACCTCACTTTTTGGAGATTCATAGCATATTTTCATATTTACCGTCATACTAGTGTCACGTGACGTGTGTCAAATAGATTTTGGGTTTCTAGACATGCACACCTATCCCTAAAAAGTTTTAGTAGTTTTAATAATAAAAAAAAATCCATGTGTTGCAATATTTATGCAGGGCACTGTATATAAAGTAATCGTTAATTATTAACTTAAACCTGCATTTTATATTTATACCTATCACTGCTGGTTCATTACGACTAATTCAAATTTTGTATTTCTTTTGAAAAAATATTGTGAGACTTTTGAGGTAAATCTTTGGAACTAGGGAATTTATAATCGAAATATTATTTTATCTGGTTATTATAATATTAATAAAACACAACTATTACTATAACCAATAAAAAAACTTCGTGTCGAATATCTGATATAAAATCTGGTTATTGAATGCATCCTCGCTATATATCTTCATTATTAATGTCAAAGAGGAAGCCGGAGCGAATTAAGAAATTGATATGAAATCTGCAGATACAATTAGATATATATATAATATATAAGCATAACGGAGATATGCTTTACTGATTCAGTATAACTGGATACCTTAAATATTTTCATGCGATCATCTATTATGATTGCATTATTATTTGCATACGTGTAAAAATGAATAAAAGTAGTAAAACCCAGTGATATTCCTATTTATTGTATAATTAACATGCCTTTGGTCTAGTTCCTAAATTATTTCTAAGCAAAGATAACAAATACATAATAGATGCATTCAAATTCGCACATTAATAAATCCAGGCCTAAGCTTTTTAAAATAAACAGACAGCACATCTATGCTTACACATTTCAAAGCGGCCGGTTAATGCATAGATCTGTCTACTATCCACGCTAAACATGTAGGCTCTATTTTATCCTGTAGGTCGTACAATTAGAAAGTGTCGCTGGTGTATCTTTCCACCACATTTTTCGGTTCGATTGATGGCGACTTGGTGACTTTCCCTTCAAAATACTTCCAATGTTCCTCTGAAGCGATGGACAACCCATGTGTCGAAGGAGAGTTTCATTATCAATTTACACTTCGACAAATTGATTGATAAATTCTTCAGCACAAAGTACAGCTAAATATCTCCACTGTCCATCATCTCCTCGCTCACCATTTCGAAAGTATGCCTCCAAAATAAATTTATCTTGGTCCGGTGTAAATGGCATTTTGCCAAAAAGAAAAAAACACGTTACGCTCTCAATGGGAAATGAAGGCGTAGTCTTAAGAAAATCTCAACATCTATGTGAAAATTAACAAACAATAATACGGAATGACTAAATAAGCAAAATTCAAACACGAAACGCATTGCTATGTAGAACATACGTCAATTTTGACAGCAAAATTTGAGGAAACGCTGTATTACTAATTTCGCTACAATGATTGGATGAAAATATTGATTTGCGCATCGCGGAAAGTAGTGTAGGATCAGGACAATCATTCTCGATCTCAGTGTATATCTTACTTGGTAAATGCTAACTATTACCATATAAGAGATTTTTCAATATTACTTGGCTAAAATAATAATTAGATACATAGAAAATGTCCGCAAAAATTATATAAGTTTTTATCCATAAAGATTCACCACTGAACCAGCAAAGCTGATGGAATAAATTCCTTATTAAATCCACCCATTCTATCATTAACCATAAATGTTAATAGGATCTTCGATTATAAGAATCGCCCGTTTATGCGAGGTTAAATACCGGTAGTGATTGCGGGAAGATTATTCGTGCCACCACGATGATCGAAGTATCTCACTAGTTTCTCGCACCATCGACCGTTCGGGCGTTCTTTTTAAATGTCATAAAATTGCCGTAACTCGCGGGTGTGTGTATACGAGAGAGTAACCGCGAGCTGAGGCTGCAGAGAACCGAGGTCGGCCGGTACCCCAGCGAGCCGGCGAACACCCGAGGGCAAGTAACTAGTCGATGACATTCGCATTGTTCATCGGTTTTTGATGGGAGCTGAGATTTTCCCATGGATTCGCCTCGGCCCGACATACCAACGTAAATACGGTAGTTGTAGTAGTAGTAGTAATAGTAGTACATACCTACTTTTGCTTCTCGCATGCACGTATGAATGCGCCCAAAGAGACCAACGCGTAACAGATCCGTATTTAGAGCCTGTGTGTGCATGAAGGAATTGCTTTCGGTGTACGTAATCTTCGATGTTATGTTTAAAACACTAGAAGGTTAAGAGCGGGTATTATATATTAATATACGTGGGAAATTGTTTTATTGTGTCGACTATTGCTTCTGTTTTCCCATTGAAAACGTGTATTTACGTTTTTTTTTTTTTTTTCTTTATTGGAATTGCATCCATTATGTTGCTATTAATACTCGGTTATAAATAATCCTAACATACCATGGTAATCTTGAAAGATCTATGAACGTAATAGCGGTTATTATAATAAAGTGGGTACACACCTTTTCAAGGAGATGAGTCAGAGTAATTACCTGGATAATCGCTGAAAAAGTGTCTGTATATTGCTATTTAAAAATAAAAATCGAAAATGAAATATTGCGATACGGGAATACTTTGTTATGTTTTCTTCACATTTTCCTTATTTTTGGGAATATTCTTGTAAAAAAATATTACTAAATTAGTGTAAGTAGATTGGGATGGAAGTAACCAATATCTGTTTCTCCGCAATCTTTTTCAATCTATTAAAATTTGCTTTATTCTGATGGGAAGACGGCCTCTACTTTTATCTTCTTACAAGGGAACACCGGCGGGTGTCCCCCTCCGATTTCGATGAAACTTAATAGATTGAAAGAGTACCTTAAAATAAGAGACACGTATTTTTTTTATCGGCGTATCCGCACGATTTTGGGGTACAGCCCCCTCCAAAGTTTAGACGATTTTTCAATTTTTGCAAATATTTCCTAAATTATAAGAGAATATTAAATTTTCTTCTTAACATAATTTGCAGCATATTGCATGGCCCTAAGGTGGCGTCGTCCGTATTCGCAAAAATTAATAACGGGGACGGGTACCCCGTACCCCCCATTTTTTACATTTTTTCTTTTCTTATCATCAAAAGAAGGCCGATTTTACATAAAATACGATGATGTATAACAAGTTTAGAAAATTAATAATTGTAAAAATAGAATAATAATAATAGCTTCAAAATTAATAAACTTGTCTATTGATAAATCAAAGAACTATAACAGAAAAAGTTTTTACTCTTAACATAATTACCAGCTTAATACCAGGTCTCAAGGTAGATATCTTCATAAAAGCTAATAACGGGGTGACGGGTACCCAATACTCCCGCATTTTTTTTAATAATAAGTTATTCATTATTCATCAAAAAAAGATCGCTTTTACATAGAAAACGGTGATGTATAATAAATTTAGAAAATTAATAATAGTAATAATAACTCAAAATAAATATATGTACGTGTCTATTTGATGAATTTTGCTAGAACTTTTTTCGATATAGTGATTCTTATGAACTACGACATAATTTACATCAGAGAAAATAATATTATTAAGTTGCATATTTTTTTTTTAATAACCCATAATCAGTTTTCTTCCCAAGATTTTTCGCGTATTCAAGTACTCGTGGTATAAGAGTGGATACGGTTGAGGAAAGACTGGGCGAACGGTGTTCATGGTGACAAACAAATCTGTGTGTTTAAACACTTGTTACACAGACTATCACTACTGTAATACTTACATAGCTTAATTACTGTATGTTATTAATCTTGTTCGCTATTGCAATACATATATACCAATTAATGCGCATTACAGTAAGTATGTATTTAAACATTTATAAGCATATATAATTTTCTAATTCTGTTCTATTGTTCTGAAATGTTATAATCGTTACAAACACATTAGTTATATTTATGCTCCATTGAATACTTACATTGTACACCTACATTGCACGAAAAACTTGAAATAAATTAAAAAATATATATGTATGTATTAGTTAATCCTTCGTCCTGTGTAGCAAATTTGTTCCTATATACGCACTAAAGGATTATGGTATTCTAAGAATGAATAACATTTTATTAAGGAAATATATAAAACACTAACTGCAGTTGATAAAACGATTTATATTGCTACCACCGATAAAAGTTTCGTATAGTATATAGTATAAGTTAGTAGGCATAGAAAGGTTTGACCATAGCTTGTCGAGTAGACACAATTCTAAATTAAGAAATATTTAAGTAAGGAGAGCACGAGTAACAGATAACAAATAATTGTTGGTAATGTACTGTTTTATATTATTACAATTATTTTTATTATTAATCCTCCGAATTATTACCATTGTTTTCTATGTCAAAGCGATCTTTTTTTGATGATAATGAATAAACTTATTATTAAAAAAATGCGGGGGTATGGGGTACCCCGTCCCCCGTTATTAGCTTTTTATGAAGATATCTACCTTGAGACCATGTATTATGCTGGAAATTATGTTAAGGATAAAACTTATTTCTGTTATAGTTCATTGATTTATATCAATAGACAAGTTTATTAATTTTGAAGCTTTATATTATTTTTCTATTTTTACAATTATTAATTTCCTAAACTTGTTATACATTATCGTATTCTATGTAAAATCGGTCTTCTTTTGATGAATAAGAAAAGGAAAAAATGTAAAAAAAATGGGGGGCACGGGGTACCCCGTCCCTCATATTAACTTTTTGCAAATACGGACGACGCCACCCTTAGGGCCATGCAATATGCTGCAAATTATGTTAAGAAGAAAATTTAATATCTGTTATAATTTAGGAAATATTTGCAAAAATTGAAAAATCGTTCAAACTTTGGAGGGGGCTGTACCCCAAAATCGTGCGGATACGCCGATAAAAAAAAATACGTGTGTCTTATTTTAAGGTACTCTTTCGATCTGTTAAGTTTCATCGAAATCGGAGGGGGACACCCGCCGGTGTTCCCTTGTTAGTCATACAGTATGACCTCCGTATTCCAAGCAGTGGCGTAACTAAGAAATTACGGATCTGTGTTCCAAAATTAGGCCGGGCTCCACTAAGTAAGTTAGAAAGATAGGAATACGTGTTAAAGAATCTTATAATGGAAACATTGAGTGTAAACAAAATAAACATAAAACATTACATAAATTATTCATAAATAACATGCATATATACAAATATTCAAATAAAGAAATAAAAAAAACAATAAAGCCAATAAAGAATCGAAAGAAGCATTTTTCACTGAATTGAATATTTACAGGGAGAATTTTTTTCCAGCTTTAACCTGCGCAAAAATTGCATCACTATATCAGATATATCTATAGTTCCTGCAATTACATTTTCTACGAAAATTATTGATGACACAGATAATTTTTATTCCCCATAGAATTTCGCAGAAAGTTCTTAATAATTTTTAACTTTGAGAACTATCTTGTGTGTAAAAGTCACCAAAACAGGAACTGTGACCAAAAAATAACAAGTTGTTAACATTTAGCTAAGTCTAATGCACAAAGAAAAAAAGTTATTTGTATAAATTTCGTTAATAACATTACGGAATTGATTTTTCGCAAGTCGTTTTTAAAACCTTGTCTAGAAAATAGCAGTAACAGATCGTGACAATATTGAGTGGTGGGGCCAATCTTCGCCCAACTTTATATCGACGAAAACATAACACAATACAGAGGACATGAGTTATTTAACCGAAGATCGTCGAGTAAAATATAATTGATATTCTAAGCATAAGCGAACGTATTTCTTACTTCTTCTTCTCTCTTTGTTTGTTTACCTAAGCAAATGGCTTGTTTTTTTCCTTAAACACTATTATGATGTATTTTTCAGGTATAACTCCCTTATTATATTTATTATTTCATTTTCATAATGAAATAATAAATTCTCTAAGAAAAATATGAATAGTAGTTCATTTTGATTTTAAATACCATAGTTATTAATTTGCGATGTCATCCTAGAATAATACTACACTTTACTACTATAATTAATAAGTATTAAATATTCTTAAACTCAATTTTTATTGCGGGAAAATGTCTAAACCCAAATCCGTATGCGACGGCCCTCTACATATGTTTATACTTTCAATAGCCGATCTTCGACGGTCATCTGACTCACACACTTGTCTACTGTGATAGTAGGAAACCTTTCCTCCACGTATACTGATGACGCGTGACTCGATCAACTAGCGAGCAGCGGGCCAAGATACGGTTGGCTCCACTTCAATGTAATTTTTGCGTATACTGCAACCACCCCATTTTCCGCTAACTCCGCTAACTGGCTTTTTAAGAGGGGCCGCCCCTGAAAGATAGTAGTTAGGAAGAAATAATATCTGAAATAATTTCAGAATGTTTACGTATGGTTTCTATGCTATTTGATATGATTCTTCACCGGAAACAAAATCATTAGATACCTAAGAAATAAGACGACAAAACTTGAAAAATACGGCAAAGTTTGTTAAGCCAAAGCTTCGAGTTTTTAGTTGAACTGAAATGAGATCAAATGTTTTTAAAAAGTTAATCTATTTTGAACCATTTTTCACTGGATTTCATATAGAAATAATTATTAGGATCGTAATCCTTTTGGTCTAGATATCCTTTTTCTCCCATGGATCATTCATTAACTGGTCATAGGTCACTTTCTTCATCTTCCTCTTCCTCTGTCAAAGGTGCCAGAATTTTTTCCAAATCTTTATTTGATAATTCCTCTCGTTACTGTTCAATACATTCTTACACCTGTTCCTCCACCAAATCGACAAGTTTTTCTTCAATAAACTTCCTTGCTATGCAAATCATTTTGTTTACTTCCTCAACACCTTCATAGGCAAATCTTCAGAGTCGCTAACAACCGCATCCCACAAATTCTTTCAATATAACTTTGTAGTCGCTGGTTTCAATGCATCTATTGCTGTTTTGAGAAATGTGGTCATTGCATTTTCCGGCATTCTATAATTTTCAAATCAGACTCTATGCTCATTGTTATTCTAATTCTTTCAAATACTAGGTGAGTATATATTGTTTTAGTGCAACGAATGATACCTTGGTTGATTGGTGGCAATATAATCTTAACATTTTCATCTTCCATGACAATGGATGTTGGATGGCCTGGTGCATTGTCCCTTATTAACAACAACTTAAATGGCAATTTCTCTTGTTACAAGTAGCGTTTGACTTCAGGAATGAAGCATAAATGAAAGTAAATTCAGTAAAAAGTAATACTTCCTATTAGATTAACAGAACATGGTTATATTGTTTTTGTCTTTATTTTTAAGTGCACAATGATTCTGTGAACGATAAATTACGCAAGTATTCGCAATAAATCTACACGGTCATGATGATCTGAAGTCTGAAGCATCAATGCACCAGCAACGTTACAATACAATAAAAAAATACTATCTTGCAACACGTATTTTAAAATAATTTCGAAAACGTACAAACAGCTTCTATCCAAAATTATTAATTATTCCCAATTTTAAATCTCTAGTCAACACGAACAAAATTTTTACCGCCTTAATACGGCCCTGATATATACGCAATAACACCCGTGGAGATTATTAGACGCCGGGTTATAAATGTGCCTACGTAAAACTGCCTCAAGATATGCGCCTCCAGTTAACCCATGTAGATACCAGCGAAACACACAACACAATTCCAGTGTACTTCCATGAACATTCCAGTTGCTCATGCAACAACATATTTATCTATACCATTCCCATGACTCCGGCGCGAGATAGAGCGAATGCCGAGATTTTCGCTTCCAGCTCCTTTTACTTGCCGCTCCAAGAGGGCACATACAATATACTCGATGCGCTTGCACTACGTAATTATAGTACTCATACTTCATGTAAGATACTATGTGATTGTATGGGGGACATAGATTAAAACACGAAAGAGTCATACATTTTATTGGGCGCCATGGGACATTAGAAATAATAGTAATGTACTGGTGAGTTACGATGTGAGATGTTTGTGTAGTACTGCTTTTATGATTCTATCAATGGCAACATTTGATTAGAGTTATTATTCTTTTCTTATTGTTGGTTTTTAATGGCTTGTTTAGCTCACTGGATACTTCACTGGATAAGTTAATTTGAAGTATCTCTTGAAAATTGCATGACGTTTACTTAAGGAATGATAGGGAGAATGTTACCTCAAACTTGTACTCTATATAGACTACCTTATATGCAGATTAATGAACCAGGTACGACATTTCCATGTCGGACCTGGTGATGAACTCAAAAAATTGTATGCATGTCTTTGATGTTTCCCAGTTTATAACTTACACGGTAAGCTGAGAAGGAGATTTTTTTTTCCCTGGATTCTTCTAACATCAACGTTGTTCTGCCGTGTGATGTGGACCTCTTTCTGTACAATCTTGTGTTCTGTCACTGCGAAGAAACTCCATTCTGAAGTAAATCTGGGTCGTGCGCAAGACTGATATACGAGGTATCGGACCAAGCATTGTTCAAATTTCTATGTATTTAACATTTGGAACATTGGGAATGTTACTTTTCAAATAAATATATGTTGTTAAAATTAAATGTGCATAATAATAACAATATAATATATGTAAATGTGTATTGTTTACTAAACAGAAGTTATAAACACATTATAAAAATATTAATCAAAATTAAGGTGCATTACATTTAATAATAATAATAATATTTATTTTGTTATAGACACACATGTGTATTTACAAAGTCACAAAAATACCTAAAGTAATAAAAAGAAACAATCATGCTTGAATCCAACAAAAAAAAAAAAAAAAATATGTGCTACCAAAAAGCCAAAAGAACAAGAAAAAAAACAATAAATTGAACAAAAGAAAAAATAAATGAAGAATAATTCTAGTATTATTATTAAGGCTGTAAACATTGGAAAATACGAGCTTTATCAATTGCCAGAAGCATGAACTTTGAAGCAATTATTATTTACTATTCGTGATAGAAAAATTCATCTAAATTATTAAAAACTATCCGAAGGAAAATTTCTTTAAAGCATTGCGCGAAGGACGAAAAAGTTTGCATCAATACAATTTCTCGAGTAGATATGTGCTACTTAACCCCCATTACTTTTTACCCCTAAGCTCGTGATGGTTCAGAGTGCAACCTTGCAGTATGCATGTAATCTCTTAGCTCTAGTCTAGATAATCATGGTACTCTGCATTCAATGTAAAGGTGTCTCTATTTTTATAAACATAGCAAGCTGAATTCTAATATATAAATAAACAGAATTAGGAGCAGGCAAATTTAATTTTTTAAATATAGGTCTGCAAGATTGGGTGAAGTGAGCACCAACAATGCGATCTTACAATGGGTTTTGTGCTAAAAAACACTCTCTTGGATGCTGCCCGATATACCCCAGGCAAAATTCCATACCTGAATCCTCAATTAACTTCAGCGTGCCGTACAATGTCCAACATACATTCCAGTTGAACCTGGGACTTCAAACAATACGGAAAACATAACACTTACTCGATAATTTTGCATTAAAATTTTTGACAATGTCATCATAACAGATTAGACTCAAATGTAACGCCAATGGAATTTTTTACAGATTTAGCCTCCGTAGCCTGTGTTCTTTCAAAGAGATATTTGTGATATCTTTCGCTTATGCTTGCTATGAAAAATCAGTATATTTCGTTTTCTCTAAACTTAACGACAGCTTGTTTGTTCGCGAACCATTCCGTTACGAGTACGAAGCATGCATTTGTAATAATTCTCGCTCATCATTCGTTTTGTTAATTATCGTATATTCATCGGCATACATCTCTC